>CAUYSK010012426.1:0-73039 GCA_963575035.1 Avahi laniger
CCAAAGATATGCAACACTGATCATCTGAAGACTATTCACTTACCAGAAAAAAAAAAAAAGACAAAAAAGAAAAAATTCTCTCTTGGTAATGTACCCTGAGGCACACATTGTGGATAAACTAAGTGTTCTTGTTAACTTCCCTCTTGAAAGTCCTCTTCTAATTCACATCTTATAGGCAATGCACCCTAATTCTCAGATTAAAGGAGAATCTATAAACCTCTGTTTCAACTATAGTGACAAACCAGCAGGAAAAAGTGCACTTATTTGGTTCTTCCAAGATTGCTTTTACTATGGCTAGAAGAGATAATAACATATCATTTATTAGAGAAAGCTCTTCTACGCCTTTGAGCATGTAAAATAATGTTATATTCACAGTGTCCTTAGGTTTGAGTTACAGGAGGCTGAATGGTTGGCATACATAGATTTGAAGGCAACTTTCTTTAAGTTGTCCCTTATTTTTCAAAGAGGAAGGGCTTAGTGAAACATTTCCAAAAGCAAATTCTTTTAACTAAGTATATGACAGCTTTTGCCACCAGTAACTTTGGTGATCACTTTTCCTTTTACTGGATTCTTTTCCCATACTTATTCACTTAACAATCACTAATTTATCATGCGTCAGAGATACATGGATAAACTAGACACAGACCTACTTGCCTCTTAAGGCACTTAAAATCTATTTGAAGGAGGCAACTCTATTAGCAAATGATGTTAATTGAGAAGCTAGTATTGGGTACAGCTGGGACATAGGTGGACCGGTGCTCCCTCAGGAGGTTGATTAGACAGGTTCAATTCTATATAAATCCCAAGTAGAAGACAACAAAAATCTTCAGGTGATTGTTTTTTCACTTGTTATGCAAATTTATTTCCCTCTGTACTGAAAAGAAACCTGCCAGAATGCATGGTTTAAGTTCTTTTTGATTTGATAAATTTGCTCAAATAATAAAACCAACCATTTCTAATTTGCATATTGTTAAAACAAAAGAAATATAAAAAATTATTTACTTGAAAACAGGAAACATTTTTAAAGACATATTCTTTAAAGTAATACTCAGGTGGCTGTGTAATTAAATTGAATTCTATACTTGTTTGCTTCTGCACATAACTTATTGCAAAAAGATGCTTTATATTGATCCACTGCTCTGTAAAAAGGAAAAGGTAAAACAAAAAAATTGCTTTAATGGACAAGAAAGATGCAGCAAAGCCTGTGAGTTTAATCCGTAGGCCAGTTCTCTCCACTTTAGCAGAGCATTTTTATATCCCCGAACCTAGTCTCTGGACTTAGGAAAATGGTTTCTCACCTTTGGTAGGCCATATCTAGCCTTACCTGTGGAAAATTCCATCGTAGGCATCAATGGAAAATTCCTTGGGCCTGACATTCAGGCCTGGGTAAGGGAGATTGCTCCAGTCCTGGCACAGAAAAAGTTTTTAAGGTCGTAACACGGATATTACTCCAAGGTGACAGTGTTCCTGAGCAGTAGATTTATACCAGGGACAGACCTGGCTAGGGGTAGATGGGAACAAGCTCACAGGCCTCGTGCTCTCCCAACCTCAGGGAGCTCTCACTCCATAAAAGCCACCGAGTCACCACCCTTGGGCAACCTCCATGAGGGAGGCAATGGAATGCTGTGTGCACATACCCACATCTGGTCTTGTTTATATCCTTTGCACTGCTTCTTTGATGTTTGGGAAATAAACTCAAGTGCTAGCATCCTAAATTAGGTCCATCACTTCCACACTCACCCTGCATCTCTGACCAGCTTCTTTGCTTCTGACCACCTTCTATAGTTTCCTCTTAGAGTAAAAATTCCAGATTATTGTCAAACAGAAGTTATTTTCTTCTGACAATTTGTTTTTATTTAAAATTGATTACCAAACAACCAAAAGAACTTCTCAGGTTACAAGAAGGGAAAAGACAGGACTACCCCTGTGACGACAAAAAAAAAAAAAAAAGAGCTGACTTTTCACCACCAGTTCCCTTTTTCCTGGACACACAGTTGGCTACATATTGCAGCTTGCCTTGCCGTTAGATGCAGCCAAGTAATCAAATTCTGGCCAAAGGTACGTGAGCACACGTGTATATGTCACTTAGCCATCTCCACATCTTTCTCTCCCCTCGCATTCTGAATGGGTGCAGCATGTCCAGAGAGTGGTTCAGGCCCTAGGAGCTGGAAGAAACCCAAGAAGGAAACTTGGTTCCCTGAGTTGCCACTTGAAGGAGAGATGCCCAGAAGAGCCATGGGACCAGGAATGCCCAGTTGGTCTGGGCATGAGCAAAAAACTAAAACTTGTGTAGTTAAGCCGCTAAATTTAAGTCTGTTTACTATAGTAGTTAGCCGACTTTTCCAAGCATGTATATGACTAATTTCTTCTCATAAGCATAGTTTATACCTTTTCACATTTTTCTATTTTTCTTTTCCTTGACATTTTACCAAAATAATGCACTGTGTAATATACTTACCCAAGATAACAATGACCTCTCCTATCAGCAAGACAAATTTATTTTAAATTAGTGCGTGATCTTTGTGAGGCTGCTCTCATTAAAAATTATTGAATAATGGAAGTTAAGTCCTATGGAGAATTTTCAAGCCCTGGCAGCTTAAGCAGCCCCTTGCACAGGTCCAGTGGGTCCACTGAGAGGTACTGATTAGATTTTTACCACTTCTCCGTTTCTGACTCTGAAAGCCAAATACTTGAAACAACCTTTTGTTTCCTGGACAAGCCTGCTCCAGGATTCTGAGTCTTTTGCCTAATTGCCTCTCTCTGCAGAGCTCTGCAGGGCAGTGAAGAGACCTGATTGCCCCCCAACACCCTCAAGCTGAGATTGCTAAAGGTATTGAAAACCTTTAACTCCATCATCTCTTCCTAGCTCTGAGCCACTAAGAAAAGCAGCCAGGCAGTATAGTAGGATATCCTGTCAATGAATATTTATTTATTCATAGATTCATTCACTACTTTTGAGCATACCAGGCTCTGCAAGAGCAGAGAGAAGCAAGTAAGACCTACCCACAGACAGTTTACACTCCAGTGGAAGGAGGCGGGAGGGAGAGACAGACACCTATGTAGACATTTAGGATTGTATGCAAGTTGTGTGACAGAGGGACACTCAGGGTGGGTGTCTGTCAAAATTGAGCTGTGCAAACTGAATGTTTGTGCATTTTATGGTATGCAATATGACACATCTTTAGAAGTACTGTTAAAACAAGGAACCTAATAAAACCTTTTAAAAATATAACATTTAATAGGCTTCCTCTTCCTCTGTTGCAGGGAACACTTCCCTTTTTCATACTGCATTTATTTAAATATATTTACCAGTTATTCCTAAGTTTTAGCTTGGGCCTCAATTTTCTTTTGGAAAATCAAGATGTTTACTGAGCCTTTACAAACTAACCTACTTTGGGGGTATTTTTGGCATTCTCATTTCACAGGAATAGCACAAATTAAAACAGCACTAAAATATTTAGAAAATATAAAGTGTTCTGGAAGTTCTAAATTATAGCAGTGCAGGTGAGGGACAAATTGCAGGCAATTTATAGTTTCATGTACATTTTTCCCCCTTGGAGACAAACTGAATGCAAGGTATCATTATAAGAACTTAGGTCTGAAAATAAACTTCAAAAATCAAAACAGAACACACAAAACTCTAAAACCCACAATGTCAAACAAAAATAAACAAACAAAAGCAACAGTCTACACCAAACTATCTACTTGAAATATTATTAAATATATGGCAATGATGACAATAGAACAATTTTTCATAAAAGTATAGAAAAATAATAAGACATCAAATATGATCTTTGAAATACACATATCTTGAAGTGGTTTTTAAAAAGAAATAGTTCTAATTTTTAAGTGTCGCAATCTTGCCACACAATAAATATTAATACTATAAGTACCATATGCAGTAGTAATTTATCTGGCATTATGACTGTGATTGTCTATAAGACAGCCCATAAAATTTTGAAGCTGGGAAAAATATAATCAATGTTTCCTTCAGCAGCAGCTATTCAGCTTCACCCCTGAGCAAGATCATTTTTTGACTATGTTAAAAAAAGAGAGACTGAATGACCATTGCTAGTATTTGGTGACTCTCAGACATGGCAATACAAGCACTACAGAAGCTTAAACTGTGTACATCTCAGCAATAGGATTGCTATCTCTGTGCACAGTATTTCCACTTCTGACTAGCACTGAGAGACCTCCTTGGATGCCTAATTTATTCTCAGGCAGTGCAGATACAAATGTTTTCTGCTGGAAGTCCCTGTTCACAAATAATCATTTATCTGTCTTTAAAGAGAACCTAGTTCAACCTGTCATTTCTCAGTTGAGTTAAACCAAGACCCCAAAGAGGTCTCTCACCCAATGTAACTATCATCCCCATTTATAAATGAGGAAACTGGGGCTCAGAGCAGTTACATACTGTGTTCAGGGTCACACAGCTAAAATTTTATTTCATCATATTATGGGGGTACAAATGTTTAGGTTACGTATATTGCCTTTTCCCCACCCCAGTCAGAGCTTCCGGTGTGTCCATCCCCCAGACAGTGCGCATCACACCCATCAGGTGTGTATATCCCCATCCGCTCCTCCCCCTCCCACCTGCCCGACACCGGATGAATGTTACTACTATATGTGCATGCAAGTGTTATCAGTTAATACCAGCTTGATGGTGAGTACATGTGGAGCTTATTTTTCCATTCTTGTGGTACTTCATCTCGTAGAATGGGCTCCAGCTCTATGCAGGATAATACAAGAGGTGCTAGATCACCATTGTTTTTTGTGGCTGAGCAGAACTCCATGCTATGGAGATACCTCAAAGAGTTACAAGTAGAACTACCATTTGATCCAGCAATCCCAGTACTGGGCACACAGCTAAAATTTAAGTCTTGGCAGTCCTTCAGAGCCAGTATTCCTAGTTATGACACTAAACTGCAGGTTAGTTGTGGTGCGATTAGAACACAAAGGCTCAGAACTACCAGGTGTAGTCATCACAGTTATTACACAATTCATTTGTCACATTTTAGGCACTCAGAAATATTCATTGAGAAAATTAATGAATAAAAATTAAATGCACAAAACATAATGCTACATCCTCACAAATTGGTCTGCAATAAATTTGTGTCAACGCATTTGAAAGGGTGGCTCTAGCCATTTAGTAGTTAGTTAGACATCGGTTTCATTTCCTTTCAAAATTACCTCACTATTTAAATCATTTCCTTAACAGAAATAATATATGACAGTTCTGAGGAGAAAATGTGCATTACTTGCAAAAATGTTGTGACTTGAGAACATGACTGATATATATATATATATATATATAAGAGCATATACTGAATAAAATAAATATAAACAGAAAATAACTTGTGATAAAACAAAAACCATAACTTTTTTTTTATTTCAGCATAATATGGGGGTACAGATGTTTAGGTTACGTGTGTTGTCCTTGCCCCCCTCCCCCCCTCAGTCCAAGTTTCAAATATGTCCACCCTTTGCGTGGTGTGCATTGCACTCTTTGTGTATGCATATATCCATCCCCTCCTCCCTCCTCCCCCCTCCCCCCGGCCCAATATCTAATAGATGTTATTCTTATATGTGCACTTATGTGTTGATCCGTTAATACCAATTTGATGGTGAGTACATGTGGTGCTTATTTTTCCATTCTTGGGATACCTCGCTTAGTAGAATGTGTTCCAGCCCTTTCCAGGAGTATATAAGAGGTGCTATGTCACCATTGGGAAACAGTGATTTTCTTATAGACTACTCCTTATATAAAAGAGATTAACTTTCTAACAAGCATTCTGTACATACCATGATTTTTTATTTGTCATACATAGTGCATTTCATGGTGATTTTGCTATGCAGAAATTTGAAATTTTAATTTTTGATTAAATCTTTGATTTTTTCTTTATTATTTATGCTTTTGCTTCCCTAAGAGTATATAAATAATTACGTTCATTTTCTTTTAGCTATTTCTAAAATTTTACTTTTAAACTTAAAATTCATCTCGGTTGAATTCACTTTGGCAAAAAGTATAAAGTAAAGTGGTAGGGCTTTTTGCTTCAGGCTTTCTGGTGGTAAAATTAATAATAACAACAATATAAAATTTCGATACGAGTTCTTAACATGAAGCCTCTGGAAAAGCTTACAGAGAACTTTGAATATTTTAAACTGTCCCTGAAAAGTTAGATGGCTGTGTATTTGTGGTTTTTAGTAAGAAGTCTCAATACTTATGCCAAGTTCTCAAAGAGATACCTGACCCCTGAATGGTACAGAACTTTGCTTTAAAGAGTAAACTATAGATGAAGCACATAGGGGTCCTTTCCTTTAAAAAGGTGGTAAGTCCCTTTTAGTTTCAGAAGAGCAGACATAGTCCTATGATCTTTTAGCCACTGAAGCCTTTGTTCCAACGAAATGTCACACAAAGCCCCACAGATAGCAGCAAAGTCCTTCTGCTACAGCCATAGTGGGGGGGGGCCGAAAATCTGGGACAGATTTTGAAAATGCTGTATCAGAATATGATTCAGGTTAGAAAGGTATCATATGAATTCATCTTCTACCTTTCCAAGTAAAAGTTCTTAAAATGATTCATCATAACTTAAATTTGCTACAGTTGTGAAATCTGAAATAAATTACGTTGGAGATTAGTTAAGAGAAATTCATCTTTTCCTCAAAGTGCACAATCATAAGAGGACCTAGATGTTATCCTGTTTCATACTGTCTGGTTTTAGTGCAAAGCTGCATGACAGTATCACAAAGGAAGCTTTTTATGCTTAACAATTACTGCCGGCCGTGAAGTTAAAATTCAAATGCTAGTGGAAGCCAATGAGATTTAAACGTATCAATAAATCCATACAAATGTAATTATTTATTCAAGCAGTAAAATCTGGATTTTTAAGTTTCCTGTTTTGTGCAATACAGGTATTACTAATTGTGCAAATTACTAGTGATATTGCTGAAAACAGTTATTTAATGAATAGTACGTCCAGATGAGTTGGAAACTATTGTGATACAGAATTAGTTATGTCAAACATAGCCTTAGCTCCAGCTGCTGCTTAATAACACAATGAAAATTTTGTGTGTTTTTTTTCTTTTCTTTTTTTCTTGAGACAGAGTCTGACCCTGTTGCCCAGGCTAGAGTGCTGTGGCAACAGCCTAGCTCACAGCAGCCCCAAACTCCTGGGCTCAAGCAATCCTCCTGCCTCAGCCTCCCAAGTAGCTGGGATTACAGGCATACACCACCACGCCCGGCTAATTTTTCTGTTTTTAGTAGAGATGGGGGTCTCGCTCTTGCTCAGGCTGGTCTTGAACTCCTGACCTCAAGGGATCCTCCTGCCTTGGCCTTCCAGGGTCCTAAGATTACAGGCGTGAGCCACCTCGCCTGGCCAAAAATTCTGTTTTTCTTTACAGATTTCCATGCATCATGACTTGAAAAAGAGAAGAAAAAAAAAAAGCATGCAAAAACATGCAAATTTGTAACCAATCAATTTTGAAAGGAAATCATCAGGTAGAAGCTACTAAATTCTTTTTTTAATATTAAGAGAATAAGCAATAGGGCTGATCCATAGAAATTATCTTTTAATATCTGCACTTGCTGTTCTGAACAATTTATTAAAGGAGATAAAATACTGAACATGTTGTCAAGTGAGGAGAGACAGTACATTAATCTGTAGGATTGAAACTGGTTATTAAATAAATTGAGCAGAAGGAAATTCAAGTAATAGTTTAAAAAAAAAACCTCTAAAAAATCTTGACATCACTGACTCAATTATTATTCAAAAAATATACACATTAGTTCATTGGGATACACTTCAAGCACAAATCAATTTGCCTATTTATTGACAGAGAATGCTGCTGTAGTCTGAAATGCTGGGTAGTATGCTAGCCATGCTGATTATTAGTCACCTACATTTTCATTTGTAAAATGGAAATAATACATATCTCAGTCTTGATTTAAGAAATGTATTTTTTCAACTATGGAATACTACTCAATTTCGTGTTGCTTCATTGGTACTATTTTACCAGTACAATTTTATTCAAGAACTCAAAAATGGTTGTGTTCTTTAATTTGGACATCCAACCAATCTAATGAGTAGGCCAACTAACAGGGCCTTTCTGCATATAGAAGAGACAGTCCTTCACAACTAACTTGAAATGTCGGTGATTTTCTAACTAAGAACAACACCATTCAGCTGGAAATGTAGTCACCAGCTCCTCACTACTTACATCCAAACGCATCAGAGTCTTCCTTGTCTCTCAAAATATGCATCTTGTCTGCTACTAAAATCACTAAAAACAGCAAAATAGAGTGGAAGAAGAGGACAGGTGTGAATCCTAACTGCCTCTTTGAAAAAAATAGGGAAGAATGCAGTTTTTAACACATTGCCTTTTCAGGAATTACTCTACCATTCCAGCTTCACATAAGAAAAGATGATGGAAATTCAGTGGACAAATAGACAAAAGACAAAAAAGAAATTTCCTAAATTCTTGCAGAACAAGAAAGAACCTGGACATCTGAGTTGGAGAGATTTGGACATAAAATTCTCCTCTGTCACATATTAGCTGTAGGAACTTGAAAAGTCATGCAACTTTCCTTGAATATCCGTTTCCTGTTGTGGAAATTGGAGATAACGCTAAGTACACTCCTGAGGATAGGATGAGATAAGCACATGGAGGGTTCGGTAAACACTCAGTAACTGTTAAGCACGTCCATCCACTGCATTTTCCCCAACTCTCTTGTTATTTGATATCACTTTCTCTTGCAGAATATCTGCCCTTGGAGAGTTTACAGCTTGTAATATTTTACCTAATGAACTGACATGGATAATGTCAAGGAGAGCTTGGCCCCTTCCCTACCTGCAGAACTTCATGGGGAGCTGTGGGTCACTGTTTCAGAGTCAGAGGAACAAAGCACATGATAGGCCCTGGACTCTTGAAGGGATCACATGGAGCATGTGTCTGAAGTCCCGGGGTGCTAGACTAAATAGTGTCCCTCAAAACTTATGTCCATCAGAACCTGTAACTGTGACCTTATTTGGAAGTAGGGTCTTTGCAGATATAATCAAGTTAAAGTGAGGTCATACTGAATTAGAGTTGGTGATAATCGAATGACTAATGTCCTTATAAGAAGGAAATTTGGACACAGACACACACAGAGAGAAGGTGGCCATATCAAGACAGAGGCAGAGACTGGAGTATCTCGCCACATGCCAAGGAACTCCAGGGATTGCCAGCAATCAACACAAGTCAGAAGAGGCGAGGAAGGGTTCCTAGCACCTTCAGAGGGAGTTCAAATGGCCCTTCTGATGCCTTGATTTAAGACTCCTGGCCTCCAGAACTGTGAGAGAATAAATTTCTGTTGTAAGTCACTCAGTTTGTGGTAACTTGTTACGGCAGCTTTAGGAAACAAACAGATCTGGGGCACAGAATCCTGGTTTCATGGTAGTCACGGAGGGCTTGGGGTGGGGGGAGACTCCCCAGCCAGTGATCAAGACAAAGGATGTTGAAAACACTGGCAGCTGAAGCTGTCAACTTTCATATGATACCCACCAACAGCGTATTTTAAGGAATATCTTCCGCTAATTATATTTCTAATCATAAACCTCTGCTGAGGGTGCTAATGTTTATGGAAGGACAGAGATGGGGAAAAGCAGTAGATACAATCTATGAGATCCTAATGTGCCAGGCATATTGCACATATGATTTTTGTCCACAGAATCAGAAATGTAATATTATAAATTCCAATTATTTTATAAGTGGGAAAACTGAGATTCAGAAAGATGAATTAATATCCTCCTCAGCCTCACAAACAGCTGATGAGTGAACGATTGGTGATTCCTGCCTGGAATTCATCTGATTATAGCTATTGTGATGCTTTATCCCAGGTGGATAGCCACCAGTTCCTCATCTAGCAAACAAATATTACTTTAAGAAAACACAATTACTTAAAAAATGGAATAATCTTGATCACCAGAGGATAGAAATATTTTATTAGTAAATGTTCTGTATTTACAAGTCCTTAATAATAATGATCAAAATAACTGAAAAATGTTATACTCTCATGAGAACTAACAAGCATTCCATAATAAATAATTAGGCAAGTTATACTAGTGGATATCCATGCTTCCAATGATTAGTTGTTAAAAAATATTCATGCTAGTTTAACAGTGCTCAATAAATACATAATACTCACAACATGTTTTATTTCAAAGAATTAACTGTGAGAAAATACCTCATTTTCAATTACTTTATTTTAATATACTCAATAAATTATTTAAATATATTACCATAATTGACCTTCAAGTGAACAAAATGTCAAGAAACATCTCTTGGCATGTGAATTTGCCTTTCAGCTACAAATGAATCACTTTTCTGTTCAATAAACAGGACCTTTGTACACACTGACTTTAATAATAGCTGTGGCATTTTGCCTGTGACTGGAGTCATCACTAGTTCATTGACTACTGATTACAAAACACTTCTTGAGTCCTATCCATGAATTACCCTGGTATTTCATGTCAACATTCAATTCACTGACTCTGTTAGATTCAATGTTTATATTCATATTCCCCATTCATGTGCTTAACTCCCATTAATGAGGTCGATTTCATTCATGTTTCCTACCTTGGATCAAGTTTTGAGACCAGGAAGATGGAGCTGGCTGAACAGCCAGGCTGGGGTAAGAGCCCCACTTGTGAATCTTAGACAGAGGCCAGCATAAAACTGGAAAGTAGGAAGAGGGGTTCCCTAATAAGTATTGGGAATTGGATACTTGCTAGGTGAAAGCAACAGACATCTTCCCACAGCAAAACTGTCCTACATCCTACAACTTTTAGTTCTCAAACGCTCGTTCTGTTAGAACTCCACTAGAAAACTGAAAAATACAACTGCCCAAGCCTGGTCCTCTCAATGACCCTACATCCCTGTGTTCTTTATTAGCTCTCCCTGGTGATTCTGAGACACATTAATGTTTGAGAACCACTGGTCTATTCCATAAACTTTTAAGTTTCGGCACTTCGAATTTGATTCTGATATGGTCCCAGAATAAAAAAAATTGTCAGGGCCAAAAAAATCTTAAGTGATTACTGTGTGCCACTTCTTGCACTATTTGTCCCAGACAACCTGTGATCTACATCTTTTAATTTTAGAAACAAAATTCCCAGACCCAAAGTTTTGAATTGCCAGCAAGTTCTCCAGGTAATACAGACCAGCAACCCCAGGCAGGTGATCCTCCCAACATCAGTAGAGCTGAATCATGTTGACAGTACCCACCCACAGCATCATGTGTTGAGAATGGCACTTTACTCTGTCTTTTGCCCAAACCCATAACATCAATCTGAACATGAGAAAAACATCAGACAAATCCCACTTCAGGGATATTATACAGTATACCCGACCAGTACTCCTCCAAACCGTAAAGGTCATCAACAGCAAGCGAAGTATGAGAAACTGTCACAGAAAGAGAAACCAAAGGAGACATGGCAACTAAATGTCACATGGTATCCTGAACGAGATCTGGAACAAAAAAGGGACATTAGGGAAACACTGAGGAAACTGAATAAACGATTGGCTTTACTTGGTAATAATGTATCAATATCGATTCATTAATAACGACAAATGCCCCACATGAATGTAAGATGTTAATAACAGGAAATTGGGTATGAGCCATATAGGAACTCTCTGTACCATCTTCATTATAATTCTGTAAGTCTAAAACTGTTCTAAAATTCTAACGTTTACTAAAAAAAGTCCCCAAAAATCATTGTAAGCCAAAAATTGATATACTTTTTAAACATTTTTATAAATTCAGAATATAATATACTTCCAATGCCCCATCTTCTCACGGTGCAACAGATCTTTTTTGGATGTAAACCTCTGGTCAGAAGCCACATTATCCTCACCACTGACGCAGGGTGCATCCTGTACAGGTTCACATTTTGGTTAATTCAAAGAGGTGGGGAAAATAAAAAAAAAAAAACCACGAAACTCTGAAATAGGTTGAATGCAAACCAATTCTGGATTTATATGACTTCTGTCATTTTTTTTTCGCTGCTGTCTCATACAGCCTAATCCAACAGCTATCTTTTTATTCTTACCCTCAAGTAAGAATTTATTATAGCTTTCACCAAAACAATCTGTCTTTCACACTTCATCTTCACATTTCGTTGGTTTAATGTTATTTAGTTGAGTTACCGATTGATGGTAACACAATGGGGGCAAACACACAGGAGTGGAAGCTAGCACTGCTGACTCCAACCCACGTGGTCGGGCCAACCTGCAAGAGGCCTCCCAGAGAGAGAGTGCCCAGCCAGAGGCTGGTGTCAGTTTCACAAATAACATGGGCTACAGCATGGATTATAACAGGAATTATAACATGGGCTGGCACACCTGGCAAGTCACTTAGATGGAGGTCAGGTATTACCACGGCTTCTGCACTTGAAATATCTACCTTGGTTATATGAGGAGTCACCACTTCTTGATATATAAAATAGCAAATGGTTTTATGTTTTTCCAGTAACTGCTACCTGCTATGTATGATTAGTCAAACTTCCTTTTCCTGCTGGGGGGCTGGTTTCCTTAATGATAGCTCAGTTCAATTTATTAAATTTTCAGTGCTTTGGTTCCTAAAAGTTTCATTTCAGTTAATAGGACTTAATACTTGTCCACTTTAGGACTGTAACATCATTCTCAATCCCATCTCCCTATCTCTAGCACACAGAGGGTGAAGAAAGCATTCCAGTCCTGCGACCTCCTTCTCTCTCTTCTCTCTCTTACCCCTCCAGGATTTGGAGAAGGACAAGGGAAAGATAAAAAAGACAGGCCTCCATGCAGCTTTCCCTGTTGAGTGTGATGCCTCCTTCCTGGAAGGACCCCCGCTCATCTAGCTCCTGGGAACACGAGGCTCTCCCTGCCTCATGAGAGGAGCTCAGGCCCAGTCAGCTACCTTGGACATCAGTGGTCCGCTGCAGACAGGGCCAAGTGCTGAAGCTGACCGCCTCTGCGACCTTCACTTGAGCACACACCATTGCATCCTAAGAGTGTGAGCAGCTCCAACCTCATCTGCCCTCTGCTGCCCAATTCTGAGCCCCCAGAAACCTCTCAGAAACCAGGAATTCAATGCAATGCTGGCCACCCGCCATACCACGTCTTCCCCAGTCAACTACAGCAAGCACAGGGAAAGAGACGTCGCTCTCCACGCCACACCCACGTCCTCAATTGTGCCAGTGATTGTCATGATGGGAGGGATGGCTTCTGCTCCCAAAGAATGTCCCCACGGCCACCTCCCTCCACCCTCTCACCAGGAGAGTACTGAGGCTATGGGGGCCCTTCTGTGAAGTGGTCCTTTCATCACCCCCAAGTTAGACCTGGCTAACCTCTGAATTAACTCAGAGGTTAATTCTAACCTCTGAAGTTAGAATGTGACTGAGTCTATGGACCACTCCCCCACTCCCAAGTCCAGAAACTAGAAGATCCTTGGCACCCCATCCCCAGGACACAGACATTTTCTCACTGGCCCCTACTAGGAGGGGCGGGGAGGGGCTGGCCCATGATTACCTAGAGCAATAAAGATGGTACAGAAGGCTGAAGCTGGAGATGCTTATAGTAGGTGATGCCTTTCCCAAGCTTACACTGAGGCCAGCCCTGTGGGAGATCCTGAGCAGTGACACTGCCAGTGATCCCAGGAGCCACCAGAGCTGGCCTGTGATGTCAGTGCTAGGTGGAGAATAAGTAAATGGACGTGCCTGGGGCAGTGGATTTCTTTACCCAACGAGGAATCTCTGTTTCCTTAAAATGTAAATGTTATAAGCTCCTTAACCTTTATTCTAAACCAACTACTTTACTATCTTTTCAGAGGCAGGGCTTTAACTAAATACACTGTTAAACTGTTTTCAAGATAGGCGTGGAAGAGGAGAACTATCGTAATACACACCTGTTACTGCCAGTCACTGGGAGTTTGACAAACACTATCTCACCTCCCCAGAAAGCAAATAAGATAAAGAACACTAATCCAATTGACACAGGAGGGAACTAAGGAATGTTATGTGGATCCAACTTTGAGCTTCAGCCCACATCAACTCAAGAAAAAAAAAAAAAGCCTATGCCTTTCCAATTTCATGCTGCGATTTTCCATGATGGTGTGTTAATCTATAAATTCCCTAACATGATCACTTTCCGAATGCTGAGTTTAATAAAACCACAAAGGCGTATTCAGGTTTCTGAGGAAGCCAGTCCCACACAACTTAGGAAGCTTATAACCAAATGCTGAGGATCCATTTCACCCAGGGGTCTGGTTTTTGCTTTTTACTGAACTTTAACTTTTTGCAGTAAATTTTATAATTTGAAGAATATATTATAAAATTGCAGGATGATCTTTGAACATAACCTATGTTGAGACAGGTTTTGAAATGAAGAGTAGTACATAAGAGCAAACCTCTGCTTTTATGTTACAAATAATTTACACAATACATACTTTATACATTTACAACTGATTTCTCAACTGTGAACCAGGTAAAATAAACATTTAATTTGTGATTCTTTTTTCCTTTGAATTTCTTCACACTGAATTATACTCACAGTGTATCACAATTACCCATTTGATCTTCTTCCCCTTTTATTTGGGACCCGTCATCTCTAATTTCTGAATGCTAACTACTTGCAATGCATTATTTTTAAATCATGGCTATAATGATTTTTAAACTTGCCTACACTTGGGCATCGTATAGATTTTCTAAAAAATATATTGAAATCTGGGTCCCTGTCACCAAGAGATTCTGATGCAATTAGGCTAGGGTGTGGTCTGGATTTAGGGAGGTAATTAAAAATTTTATTTGTACAAAATTGTAGAGTATATATGCAATTTTGTTACATGCATAGATTGCACAGTTGTCAAGTCAGGGCTTTTTGGGCAGACAGCACCCAAATAACATACATTTTGCCCATTAAGTAATGTCTCATCATCTACCCCCACCTGTCACTTCTGAGTCTCCAGTGTCTATCATTCCACTCTCTATGTCCCATGTATAAACCTTTTGTATGTAGCACCCACTTATAAGCGAAAGAATGCAACACTTGACTTTCTGTGCCTGCCTTGTTTCGCTTAAGATAATGACCCCCAGTTCCATTCATGTTGTGGCAAAAGACATGATTTCATTCTTTCTTATGGCTGAATAGCATTCCATTGTGTATGCATACCACATTTTCTTTACTTATTCATCTGTGATGGACAATTATGTTGATCCCATATCTTTGTTTGAAAACCACTGTTCTACTAAATAATAAACACAAAATCTTGCCCTTTTCTAAACTTACTACATTTACAATTTCCTTTTTAAGAAATGAGGCCAGATATGGTGGCTTCAAACTTGCAATCCTAGCACTCTGGGAGACTGAGGCATGGGGCTCGTTGAGGCCAGGAGTTCAAGACCAGTCTGAGCAAGATAGTGAGACCCCATCTCACAAAAAATTAAAAAATTAGTCAGGAGTTGTGGTACACAACTATAGTCCCAGCTACTTGGGAGGCTGAGGCAGGAGCATTGCTTGAGCCCAGGAGTTTGAAGTTGCAGTGAGCTATGATGACAATGTACTATATTCTGGGCAATAGAGTGAGATCCTGTCTCAAAAAAAAATAATAATAACTTAAAAAAGAACCCCTAAATTATCCAGATATCTGAATGCACACTCATGAAGGCAATAAAAGTCTGAGAAAATGACCATGATACACCCATTACCTAAATTCCATCTAAGTGTTCCCAGTGTCCACACAGAGGCAAAAGACCAGCCTACTGTATATACGTTTTTTCCTGTAAAATTTCATCCTTTGTTATCTAGAGTTGGAATGTTTTAATAATGGTTATATCCCACTGCCACAAATTTATTTCAATCAACATTCTAAAAAAATCAGTTGCTTGGGCCTAATTCACCTTTTTCCTTTTTTTAACTGTCTGGGCTCACCATGAAAGCTCAGTATCTTTCACACACTCCATTAACATAGTCCTTTCTGATATCTGGATTTCGTTTTTCTTCTACATGTCACTCTTTCTTTCCTATGATTATAACCAACACCCCCGGTCTGTGATGTGATTATTTCTGGGGACTGAGTAAACTGCACTGATGTTCACTGCCCTAGCTAGATCCAAGTGAGAGACGGAGGCCGGGGTCAGGCAAACGGACATGAAAGAGTCACTTAGTGCAGGTCTAGGGCACGTTGGAGACTGTGGCTCTCAGCCGAGGCCCAGAGGGAACCCTGACGCTGAAGCACGTGCACAGCCGGACCAACCACTGAGGCCGTCTTTGGTCAACTTAATGGCGTGGGGCGATGGAGAGGCCAATCCCGCAGAGCAGAGAGAGGGGCGAGACCACACGCGCCCAGCTCCTTGCCCGGACTCCCCGGTCACCCCACGGAGAGAAGAGTGAGGAGACGGATGCAACTCGGGAGGATTTCCTAGATGATGTGCCTCCGCAAGGAAACAGAAAGCCAGGCCAAACCAAATAAATAAATATTAGAAAGCGCAGTTGTTTCTCCCCCACTGCATACAGGTACAGTACGCTGCGGACTCGCTCGTGACCTCCGCTGGTAACTGTCAAATATGCACAATTATTTCATCTTGGCAGCTCTTCCCATTTGCCACCTGCAATTATGTCATCTGCTCTATTTCAGAAAACCATTACCCCTGCCCTATGCGCAGAGATTCCTAGTTTCCTTCC
The DNA here is from genome assembly GCA_963575035.1 of Avahi laniger. Lineage (NCBI taxonomy): Eukaryota > Metazoa > Chordata > Mammalia > Primates > Indriidae > Avahi > Avahi laniger. The sequence continues at coordinate 16,699 of CAUYSK010012426.1, forward strand.
TGGAGCCGTCACAGGGGAGGCAAGGCCCTGACCGCCAGTGCCGCATATCCCCTCTTCAGGGCAACACGGGTGACCTCTCTCTGCAGCACTTTGGTGAGAGAACCCACCGCAGGAAAGAGAGAGGGGCGAGAGAGTAGAGCCCACAGACCATGCACTAAATCCACAAAGTTGCTGTTGCAAAACAAAGCAGAACAGAAACAAACCACCATTCACAAAACTCACTGGGGCATAAGTTGACTTTCTGTTGCCATCAGTAGATAAACACATACTGGATACTACAGAAGAGTTATTGTTGCCTTGTTGAAAATGACATCACCTCTAGTAAAATGATAACAATGGTTGACACAAACACAGCACTCAAACAAATGTTCATGAAAAGTCACATGGACAACGTGAAAATACAAGAGGAATGAAAATTATGCAATATTTAAAATTCTTGTGAAAAATAACTTGATTTTAAGTGGTTAACAGATTAAGATAATACAGGATCTGTCACATACTGCTGCCTCAAAGAATGTCAGTGGTGCGGATTTTAGGATACTTTTCTTGGGGAGGGGCCATGGTAGGCAGAACTCTAAAATGAATCTCAGTGATTCAAGTCCTTTTATCATTCCCTCCTCTTCAGGTATAGGAAAGACCTGTGAGTACAATGAATGTCACTCCCGTGATTAGGCTACGTTACATGACAAAGACGAAGTGATTTTTCCAGGAAGAATTAAGGTCCCTAAGCAACTGACTTCCAGATAATCAAGAGGGAAATTATCCTGGTGAGCCTGCCCTAATCAGGAGGGCTCTTTACAAAAACAGTCTAGAGATCAAAGCCTTGAAGCAGCAAATATCTTTCTCCATTGCTGGCTTTGAAGAAGCACATCCTATGAATTCAACTGCCAACAGGAAGTGAATTCTACCAACAGTCTAAGAGAGCTTGGAAGTGGGTCACTCCTTAGTGGAGCCTACAGATGAGAATGCAGCCTAGCCAACACCTTGATTTCAGTCTGATGACATCCTGAGCAGAGGACCAGCTAAGCCGTGTCTAGACTTCTGATCCTTGGAAATTATGAGATCATAGGAGGATGTTATTTTAGGCCACTAAGTTTGTGGTAATTTGTTATACAGCAATAGATAACTAATATGGGAATAATCTGCATGACAGTTTTCTCGTATTCATGCAAATTAAGTGACTACAAGTATGTACATCTTGCACATATGTGCACACAAAGTAAAAATGAAAATTTCATCTTGATTATAGTTGTTTATTTAATGGCAACATTTTATAGTAGTTTTTCTCCTCACAACAAAACAAACAAGTTATAGTATATGTTGGAAATTATAATACATTGAAACGTAATTAATGTATCCCAACATTACAGTATCCACATACCCCTGGAAGAAGAATCCGATAATGTGTTGGTCAAAAATAGTCGCTAGTTATTCTGTAAGCCATCTCTACAAAAGGAGGACAGGTAGAAATTTTAAAAGGAAACGTCATAAATAATGATGGCTAGGGTAAAGAAGGCCAATGTGGCTTTTTAAAAAGTAACCATTTTAAATACTTTTCAGTAAGTTAAACATCAAATTAAAAAATTGTTTTAAAAAATTTAAGTTCCAATTCTAAGTGAATAAAATGTGAATTGGTTGCATAATGTATACTCTATCAAAATAAATCTACAATATTTAACACAGTACAATGAAAGAGATGGAAATATGCTACTAACATATCATTAATGGGGACAAAAAACTATAAAATAGATTGTATAAAAGTATCCTAAACTTGCAGGTTAAATAGGGAAAAATGTCTTAACACCCAGTATCAAAATTTACCTCACAGAAGTACACGGGTTGAGTGTTGGGCGTGGGCTATGATTATCTCCTCAACTATCTCAAAAGGGGGAAATTTCCTCCCCCACTTTTCTCCCCCATAGGGACAGGGTCACACCAGGACAGGGTGCCTGTACGTGAGCTTCCTAGCTCCAGAAGCTGGACATGGAGGGGAAGCGCCCTGCAGCGTGAACAGACTCTCGTCAGTCTCTCTGGCTGGACAGGGAGCTGCCACAGGAAGTCACGGATGGGGTCGCGCTGTCGCTGCTCTCAGCAGCTGCGCTCTCTGGAGCACCTCCTCGGTGTCCGGCTTGGCGCTGAGCACGTGGCCCACTCACCCTTCTTAACCAGCACATCGAAGCTATGGATGCCAGGCCAGTGCCCAGCAACCACAGGAGCACCTCAGAGTACCAGACCAGCCATGGAGGACAGGGGCTGCTTTTTCTTTCTCTGTAATCACAATCAGTTGTGATTACAGCTGTCATAATTCCATTTATAAAAGTAAAGTGTGAGATCGCCCTCTCAGAAGGGGAATTTTTCAATTTGCATATTTCCTGGAGACTTCTTTCTGCTACTCTATTAATTTATTAACACATTTTATAGTGGTGCAGCTTCCCAAGATGCTTTCTGTCATTTTAAATCATTGAGGTGGTTATAAATAAAGCATTAACCTTAAATCCTTTGATACCTAACCCAGAAAACTAAATGCTACTGATTTTCCAGAGAGATGTTATGAAAATTGGTTGATGTTGATAATTCAATTCTTTCCTAAAATCAGGAAAGGCTGAATGGAGTAAGATAGGTAGATAAAATGTTTTCAGATGCTAGACAGAACAAAAATAACAAAGACAATGTGAACTTATGTTAGGATCATTAAAGCAAATTAGTATCTTATTTTAGAGTAAAGAAAACGAAATGAAGAAAATGAAGAACTTTTCCTTAAGATCTTCATCCTTCAAAGTTTGGCATTTTTTTTCCTTAATCATTTCCATAAACATTTCTCATAAATTATCCAAATTTCCTGCATTGTGCTAACATACTGAGTTTGTGAGTCCTGGGAGATTTTAGGGTTTACCCACATTTTTATTATTGCACTAGAGTTACAACATTTTCTCTAAGTATTAGAATAGAGTTGGGGGCCATAAAGAAGGAAGCTCATGAAAATGTGGGAGGAAAGGGCTCCACCTTACATATGCTTGGCCTCCACAAAGATTCAAAATTGCTTAAACCATAAGGTCACATCATGCCAACAACTTAGATTCCGTCAGAGCTGGAGTCGGCTGTTATGTTATGGATGGAATGATCCCATGATACTAACGTAGGACTTCTGGACTATGTAACCATGGGCAAATTACTAAAGATTTTGAAATGTAGGGAAATAAAGAGCAAGTCTTTATTACTATTAATCATTTTTCTCAATTTAAGCAATGATATCTTTACACAATATTCCAGATAAATAGAGCTCAGCAAAATTGTTATGCATGTGTATACCTAGATCAAACAGCCTGTCCCTAATCAATACATACTAAATGTCCCCAACTACATTATCAACTCAGCAAGGTTTGAAAGTGAACATAAATCATAGGTAAAATAAATGCAACAATACTAATAACTATAATACATGATTTATTAAACACAACATCTCAGCCATTTTTATAAATACACACGCCAACACATTTAGCCACTGTGGTCACATCATGAGGTAAATCCTCCAGTTATGACTATTCTAAAACCTATCTGCAATTGATGTACTTATTATGTAGAGCATTTGTAAAGTTTACTTTTTATTTCTTAGTAGACTGGATTTTGAGCATTTTAAGATTTTTAATTAACAAAAAGTATTATGAGAACTCTACTTGAAAAACGTGGCTGGTTATATTGGAAATCACTGAACTTTTTTACCCCAATTCCCCATTTAAAAAAGGACTCTGGATGTGTGTGGACACATATGCGCGCATGCCTGAACAAGATGGATTCTCGATTTAAGATGAGTTAGAAAGGATTATTTGAAACAACTATTCTTGGACTTTCAATTTGAAAGGTGAAATACAGCTGCATTTTGTTGGAGAAACACTTCTATCACCTATTAAGAATGTGTTCAATTTTTAATGTACGTTTACTTGTAAGTGCAAATAAATGAATGTGTATTGACAGGGCCCTATAAATTAATAAGACTGATTTCCCAACAAATGCACCATAGACATTTATATGTAGCATATTGCTCCCTTCAAGTTAACTGCTTTGGAAGAAGGTATGTTTAAAATCCAATGACATTTCCCTATTCAAATGCTATTTAAAAGTGATTTTCAGAAGATTTCAAAACAGAAGTCATTATGTAATGACTACATCTAATTTTTGATTCTAGTAGATTATGGTCTGATTATTTAAATTTTTAACAAATTTTAACTTTAAATAACTTTTGTTAAGTAAAAAATATGTAAAAATTTTATATACATATATATGTGAATATATATATTTACATGTCATGATAGTCACGATTCAGGATTTTCATGATCTGGCTATTAAAGTTATCCCTGCACATTAACATTAAATCAGCCTAATAACTTCTTGCTCAAGACCATGCTAAGGAGCTTTAATCCTTTGCTCAAATCTATGAGGACTGCTTTCAACTCCAGCAAAGACCAAATTATCGTAACTTTACCTAACATTTTATACTTTTAAAACATTTAGGCCTTTAATCCATCTGGAATTTATGTTTATAGTGTGAAGATGAAAATCTAATTTTACTTTGTTTTTCCATTTAGACAGCCAAAGATACAACATTAACATAACAGCACTGGTGGAAAAAGTCTCTTCTTTCTCTCCTCATGTATGAAATTCTCATGTATGTAGGAATCTGTTTCTTGTCTTATGTTATTATTTTAAGAACTTAATGAGGTAATCCACATAAATAAATATCAGCACAGTGCCTGTGCATATTTTGTTTTATTATAATTACTGTTATTTTATAAACTACCTTGGATTGTTTTGTTCACTTACATTTACATGTGATTTTTTGAATCAATTTTTTGTCACCCCTGAAAAATCTTGCTCGGTTTTTGAATGCGAAAACATTAAATGTGTTTATTAGTGAGCCTTCTCATTCATGAACCTGGTACTGTCTCCTTTTATCCTGGTCTTCTTTATGGACTTATAGAAAATTTTATAGTTTTCTCCTGAAACGTTTTACATATTTTTGTTAGGATTCTACCTATGTATCTTTTTATCATTTTATTATTCTTGCAAATGGGACTGCATTCACTATTACATTTTCTAGTTATTATGGATAATATAAAGGAAAACTATTGATTTTTGTATTTTAAAATTTAATCCAAATATCTTAATGGATTCAGATTTTATTAGTTATAATAGCTTGTCAGTTATTTCCTTGAATTTTCTGGGTATATGGATTATAAAATCTATAAATAATGGTATGTTTCTTGCTTCCACATCCTTTACTGCTCCCCCATATTTAGGATTGTCTAGTATCTCAAGTATGCTGTTGAATATTATAAGTGACATAAAGTAAAATATTCCAGATTTTAATGGAAGTACTTCTAGTATTTCCCTAGCAAATATAATATTCTGATTGTTAACTTCTTAAAAAGTTAAAGAAGATCCCTGATATGTTATTCTGTTAAGAGAGTTATTTTTAGTCATGATTGGGTATTATACTTTATCAAATATATTTTGAGCATCTGTTGAGATGACCATAAAGCTTTACTTCTAATATTAATAAACTAGGTTTCATTCATTCATTTTCTAATTGAGCCATTCTTGCATATCTGAAATAAAACTTACTTTGCTATGATTATTTTTAATACAGGATTGAATTTATTTAGAGTTTTTGCTCCAGTGTTTGAAATTGACCCATTGTTTCATTTACTGCTTTCCATTTCTGATTGGGGTATTGGAGTCCTACATTGCTTGTTTAAAAACTAAATTTCTCAAAAATCATCCTTCTTTGGTTAACCAACTTGAATTACAGTGTGTCGCTAGTCTGTCATTCTTTCCATTATCCCCTGCTCCAGATTATGTTTCACCCACTTTGTGCCCGCCATATGCTTGTCACTGCTCATTAGAAGAACATTTCAATACGCAGTCCTGGAGCCCTCTGAATTGACTGGCAATGTTACAGAGATGTAGAATAAGAATGGGCTTTTGAGTCAGATCTGATGTGGTCCATTACTGTGTGAATTTAGACCTACATTCTCTTCCTGTGTAAAGGGGGATGATTCCCACTTTATGTGCTGCTATTAATATAATAGCTGAAGAAAGTAATGCTCATTGAGTACCTATTGTATACGTGGCTTTCTATAAACAAGAATAGTCATATTTTTCTTGATAAACATGAACATTTGTTTCTTTGACTATGTCAGCTTTGGTCTCTGCATGTTGAGTGATACACAGGAAATGTGCAAATATCACACATAGGCTTTACTGGCAGTCCTGTGAAAACAAATTGGTACCAGAAATTAGATGCAGACCCTTGGACAGTCTGACAGTGGAAAGAATAAAAACCATGTGGCAAGGTTAGGAGCCCCAGTATGCAAGTGTGCGATGAATTGTGTCTCCCAAATAGATATGTTGAGGGCCTAATCCCTTAGTATTTGTGAATGTGATCTCATTTAGAAATGGGATTTTTGCAGAAATAATTAGTTAAAATGAGGTTACAGTGAAGTAGGATAAGCCCAATCCAGTGGTTGGAGTCCTTACACAAAAAGGGAAGATGATGTGAAGATACTGGCACCCAGGGAGAATGCCACGTGAAAACATAGGCAGAGACAGAGTGATGCATCCACAAGCCAAAGAATACCTGGGGTTACAGAAGCTGGAAGAGGCATGGAAGTATCCTCCTCTAGAGGCTGCAGAGGATGCATCACTCTGACAACACCTTGACTTCAGACTTCTAGCCTTCAGAAGGCTAAGATAATAAATTTCAGTTATTTTAAACTACACCACTTGGTGTTCTTTTGTTACAGCAGCCCAGGAGGTGGGAGGGGGTGTCTTATGGATTAGAGCCAGGAAATGGTTTAGAGATTCAGGTTGTAAATGAAGCAAACCAAGAGGAAGACAGTGCAGCAAGAAGAAAATGTTGAGATTAAGTCAAATTGTTACCTGACCTAGTACGAAAGCAAGAACATGTTCTGAACTATGTTCTGGCAAGAACAAATGGAAAGAAATACCTGGAAGAGGGCAGAGAATACAGCCCTTTATGCCATGATGGCTAACTGTGGTGGAGAGTTACTAAAATTACATAAGATGCTCATCAATCCACTGGGTAATGGGTGCAATTTTAACTGTTAAGTGTATCTGATAATGTATTTTGGAAAATGTTGTCATAGAAACACAATTTCATAGTGCACAGTAATGCCAGCATAATCTTCAATTTAATTTTGCTATAAATGTGGTTCATGAAAACACATCTTGGGCATTGAGACTCTTTTTGGCCTCCTAATTCACATGTGTCCTATCAATTCAGGACGACTAAACTTTCAGATCCATACCTTTCTTGGCTAGAACCAATCTTAGCTTCAGAATGTCATCTTCCTCATTACCCCCTATTTTCTGACTGCTGAGTGAAGCAAAGTCCACCATTATTCCATCTGATCACATACTCTAGGCAAGCAAAATGCAGTCACGCTTGTTTCACTCTGGTCAAACAGGATCAAAGATGTGGATGCCATGCCAAGAAAGTGGGTGACTGCATTTAACATTCTACAAATAGAATTAATTGACTTGTTCTCCGAGTCATATGATAGAGCTATTCTAACTCTGGGAATGAAACCAGAATTTCTCACCATCAATTCTCTTTTCTCTTCTCTAGACCATGTGGTCTCAAAGTTTTTATTCTCCAATGATAATCAGTTTAAATGAGAGAATGACTGCCAAACTCAATGCTCTAATTACATAGTTAAGAAGGACGGATAATAATTATTGCAATGTTCTACTCTCAAAAACTGTCGGGCAATGCTGAATGATTTAGACACCAAGATCCAATTTTCTTTAAAATATAACACATACATATGTTTTTAAGAATGTCTAAATGTGTGCATTTCAAAAAAAAAATCCATCATTAATGATAGCACAAATTTGTAACTATCTAAATTATTTCTAAGGCCTTATGTTTTGCTTTCCATTCTCAGATAACTCAAAAATATTGGTTAAATCAATGAATACATGAATATTTTATTATCACATGGTCTGCAAATATAAGAGAGAGGGACAAGTCCTGTGATACTCCTTCCCGGTACCATTTTGTGCAAGTGTGAAAGCTTTCAAACATTTAAACACGATTACAGCAGGGGTTTGAGAGGAAGTGCATCAAGGCCAATGAATTGAGTGTTCAAGATATTATTCATGCTTGACATGGCTTTTTGCAGAATTTCACTTCCTGTCACCTAGAATTTTACTTATTCTTTCTTTTAATTATCAAATTCCATGGTTACTTCTACCAATAAAACAGCAATGTCCTCTTAAAAGAAAAAATATTCTAGCAGTGCACAATGCTTCTATTCTTCTTCCACTTCCTCTTTCCCTGAGGAAAGCCTCCTTGCCAGGTCTCATTCACAGTCAATAAACTCTTGCCAAAAAAAGGCTTGAAATGATAAACTAACTCAGGGATAAAATGCATAAGCTACATTTATTTAGAGAGGGAAAAAAGAAAAAGACTCCTCATTTCCGTTACTCTCTAATACATATCATGATTTACCAGTGATGCATTGTAAGTAAAATTATAAATGCTATAGTTAGCTAAAAATTATCTTATGCAATCAATTTCACAACTTTTTTTTCACCTAGTAGACATTAAGTTATTTGTATAAATTCCCAGAAATAGAGAATTAGATAAATATTGTATGGCTTATTGCTTTATTGGTTCAGGGGATGCCTGGCCCTCAGTATAAAAATACTCTTCACTGTCCCAACAAGGTCAGTCTTCCCAAAGCCCCATATCTGATCTTCCCCATCCACTTGCTCCTCTGAGTTTTCCCTTTCTCAGTAAATGTCAATTTCGCTCTTCTAGTTTCTCAGTCTAAAAAACCTGGATTCACCCTTGACTCCATTCTTATTGTCATGCACAGTTTTGGTTTATCAGTTAAATTGTGTTCCCCCAAAATTCATATGTTGAAGTCCTAACTCCCCAATACCTCAGAATTTTAACTTCATTAGGAAATGGGCTTGTTGCAGATGTAATTAGCTAAGGTGTGGTCATACTGGAGTAGGATGAGCCCATAAACCAATGACAAGCATCCTTATGAAAAAGAGAAATTTGGACACAGACATGTGCATAGGCAGAACACCAGGTGAACGCTGAGTTTTGCTGCCATCAGCCAAGGAAATACCAGAAGCTAAGAGGGAGGGCTGGAGTAGATCCTTCCCTAGCACCTTCACAGGGGCTTGGCCCTGCTGACACCTTGATTTGAGACTTCTGCCCTCCAGAACAGTGAGAATGTGAGTTTCTGCTGCTCTAAGCCACCAGTTTGTGGTAATTTGATACAGCAGCTCTAGCAAAGTAATAGAGTATTCAATTCATCAGCCCATCCTATTGGCTTGACATACCTACCTGTAAATGTCTTCCAATACTAGGGTTATTTCTAGATTTTATTTCTCACGAGAATGCTTTGATAGAAATAGTATTAGTTTCACCTTGACTCCTATGCTCATGGTATATAATAATTTTAAATTTACTGTTAAGCAATATTGTAAGGTGGGAAGCATGTTGTTTTGTTGTTGGCTCCACCCTCGCTGACTGACCACAGGGATGCCTGGCCACCCTCTGCAGATCAGCACACCATGCTATCACACCTCAGGGAGGCTGACCCTTGCATTAGTCCAGCTTCTGAAACTAGTATTATTGATTCATGGTCAAGCTTCCAATATTAATCCTCTTTCCCAAGGAGTTTACTTCTGAGAGAGGGATGAATAAACATGCCAATTGACATCCTCAAAGTTACTAAGCACTCTTTTCTCAGCATATTTTAATATATCCATTGGGTTTTATATTTTTTCCATCAGTCTAGTGAAATTTAGTAACTGAGCTAAACTTAGGAGAGATGTTTCGTGAACCTGAAACTCAACAGCTATTGATACAAGGAACTATATAATTAGGTGCTAAATTGTGCGCATGGATGTTACAAGCTGTAGAGATCAGAGCAGCCTTAGATCAGTGAGAGCTCGCCAGAGAACGGGAGTCTTGCTGTGTGAGTCTGTCTCTCTCTTTAGTTTGCTTTGTCATCTGTAGATTCTTCTCTGTTCTCGATATTTTTTAAGTACTTAGAATTAATTTACAATATGAAAGCATACTTAAACATCTTTGTCCACAAGGAACACTGATTTTTCAAAGTACTGAAAGATGATAACTTGCAAACCAGTAGAGAGTAAGAATTATAAACATCAGTCGTTTACAAAATTAGAATTTATACCATCTTTTCTCCAGGGTATGAGTGATTGACAGGACATGAAATAAATGCTTAGGATCCAGGCAGATGGGTTTTCCCTACTTGCAAGGTGCCGTTTCTTTCTGGGTAAGGACTATCTATTTGGATGCCCTTTTGCATGTGGAATGGTTTAAACTTTTGCATTCATGATTAGCAGGCTCAATACAGGAAGATTCATGTTAGCCCCATAGAAAGCAAACTGACTATTATTCTCTTCCCAAACACTGCTATGTTTATACTTACCAGTCATATTTGCTCATGTATTTTTGACTTCTCCCTTTACACAACCTTATACAATTGGATAAAAAACAATAAATTAAAATACTCTTCATGGATCATAAATATTCATTTATTTATTCATCAACTCATTCAGTTTTGAAACAAACACTGAATGATCCTACTGGGCTGGACAACACACCAGGTGCTATGAATCGGTGGTGAGCAGGTGAGCCTCACTGCCCACCTGTGTGGGGAATTAGCTGTAATGAATGCCAAGAATATCTTCATTTAGAAGGCGAAGGGTAAAGTCTCTGAAGGAAGTGACCCTTAAGCTGAGCACTGAAATAGACAGAGGAGTAGCCAAACTAACAGGTGAGGATGAAAACCTCAGGGAAGGAATAAATGTCTGGAAGCAAGACTTAACATGCTTTAATGAGACTGGCTTTATCCTGTGGGTACAGGGAAACCACTGAAGAGTTTTCTCTGCAAGAGAACTGACATCGTCAAGTTCAACTCAGGACCCAACCCCGTGACTCCAGATTAACGGGTGGGAGAAGATCGGGGTGCTACCAGATAATGGAGACCAGTTAGGAGGCAGCTGCAGTAACCAACACAGGGCGGAAGGACAGAGGGGCAAATGGAGGGAATGGAACTGAGACAAATTAAGTCTGTGGACCAGCCCAGAAACACCGGCTGATTGCACATGATGGCTCAGGACAAAGGGAGACAAAGATGTCTCAGGAAGGAGAATATACTGTCTCAGAATCCAAAATGTTATTCATGCATGAGAGGTAACCATTTAACCTGGAAGATCTGACTCTTCTACCTTACACAATCAGTTTTCTACTGCTGACAGAAAAAAAAAAAATTACCACAGACTAGTGACATGTGACATAAAACAAAGTTATTACATTATAGTTTTTTTTTTTTTTTTCCCGAGACAGAGTCTCACTCTGTCATCCGGGCCAGAGTGTCATGGCATCAGCCTAGCTCACAGCAACCTCAAACTCCTGGGCTTAAGTGATCCTCCTGCCTCAGCCTCACAAGTAGCTGGGGCTACAGGCACACACCACCAGCACACCCAGCTATTTTTTCTACTGTGTTTTGTTTTGTCTGTTTTTTGGTAGTAGAGATGGGATCTCACTCTTGCTCAGGCTGCTCTCAAACTCCTGAGCTCAAGTGATCCTCCCGCCTCAGCCTCCCAGAGTGCTGGGATTATACAGGCGTGAGCCACTGTGCCACTACTTACATTGCAGTTCTTTAGGTCAGAATTCTGACGCAGGTCTCAGCAGGCTAAATGATGGTGTCAGTAGGGCTGTACTCTTTCCTAGATGTTCTGCTGGAGAACCCGTTTGCTTGCCTTTCCTGCTTCTAGAGACTGCATGCCTTCCTTGGCTGGTGGCCTCCTACCTCCATCTTCAAAGCCAGCAACAGCAGCTCAAGTCCTCTTCTGACCTTTCTTCCATCATTACCCACCGGTGTGGCCACAGCCAGGGAAGGTTGTCAGCTTTTAGGGACTCATGTGATTCTAGGCCCAACAGGATAATCCAGGCTCATTTGTCTCTTTCATCATTAGCTAAGTAGCCACCTTTTTTCCATCTGCAACCCGAATCGCCTTTGCTATGCAACATCACAGATTCACAGGTCCCAGGAATTAGAACTTGGACATCTCGGGGAGCCATTCTTTCACCGAGTACACTTACACAACATTCCTGCCTACACATCCTAGTCCATACTCAATCCAATTACTTCCCTGGGAATTATTTTTGCACCATTTTGTTTTGGACAGAGTATACTGTGGGCTACATTCTTCCCCGGAGTCTGGTTTGAGAGGCTTTCATTTGCAATAATATTTCAGCATACGTCTTACCAAGAATAATTTCCAAACAACAAGCAATTTGACCTTCATATTCACAATATTGCTAAAACCTTGTCTCGCCCTGTGAACTACTTAATTTACTTCTCATAGCTTTCCTTCACAGGCACACATTTTTACATAAACATTTGCCAGTTTTCAAGGTAATGGGCGCAATCTATTTTTTTAAAATAAAATAATATACTTAAAATCATGTGTGTTAGGGCCCTTTATAGGATGTCTTAACTGTTCAAATGGTTAAGTGTTATGAAAATCCATATAAAACTAAACACTAACTCATAAAATGCATTTTGTTATATTTTTATAACAAAACATTCAGTAAGAAAACATATTGCTGCTAAAATTTAACGGCTATTGAAATCATAAAAGCTCTTCACAAAAAAGAACAGATTTAGTGCTACTTCTGTTGGTAAAACTTAAAAAGCAAACTATCAAAGAGTAGTCTGTACTCATTATTATTTTTTGTCTTTGACTTAGCACAGGAATGAAGATTTTTTATAGAACCAACACCCACAAACACTGGATGAATGTGGATGTATTTATCTCATCACTAATATCAGTGAAAAGGCAAATAAACCAGGAAAGAGACATTAAAGTTCCTGAAAATGACCAAATTAACTGAAAAAAAGTACATTTTAAAATTGAGATTGACTTTACAAATATTTTTCTAGATGAACTCTCTTAATGAAACAACCAGGAAAAGACTTTAAAAGTCACCTCCATTCACCACAATTGAACAAGTGATCAGTGATCATCTCAGCGTCAGCAGCCTGACTACAGACCCAGGGCAGTGGGGACACTCTGCATTCCTGTCATTGTCACAGCCCTGAGCTTGCCTGTGTCTCGCTATAGGCTGGAGAATGGTCCTGGGTTACAGCCAGGGCTCCCAAATGGAGCAAGGATACGAGAGATTCATTTTTCCCTCATTTTGAATGTATTCCAAGATTCAGGGTTCAGTGTTTTCATTACTATAGGATCAAATTATGATCAAAGATAAAAATGCGTAAATAAATATTTTATACAGTAATCAATTATAAACATACCACCCCAAACTCAAATATTCAGTATTAAGTGTCATTCTCAAATAAGTCATCTCCGAACTCACAGCTTCCTCATTATGTACCTGAATAATTTAAATGTGAATGCATGCAGTTATATTTATGTATGTGGAAATTTTACAGAAGTATTATTATGAAAATAATAAACTCTTTTCAAATGTGTTTGATAATAAATATTTGCTATTATCCTAGAAATTTAAGATTATGTAATTTTTGGATTTAAATATTATTTTCCTCTATCTACATATTTTAATAGTTTAAACGTGTAGCCCAGTAAGAAGTTAGACTTTATGGATAAAAATATAGTGTCATAAACTGCCTTTCACCCTCAGCAATAATGCAACAATGCAATTTTTTGTATGTTTACAAGTAAATTTTTTAAAAATGACTTTGGATATAGTTTCAAAGTACCACAGAACAAAAGTGTAAAGAGATCGTGTTTTGATAGCTTGTGTTTCTTCAAAGATATTAATTTACTTCCTTAAATATTTTAAATGTTATTTTCTTTCACTGGTAACTATTTTCTTACGTGTTAGCCTCTTTCTATTCTGTGACAACCAGGGATTATGTGTGTGTGTTGTGTGTGCACCTGTGTAAAGTCACATCACATACCCAAATGTCATTTTCTACAAAAACAGAGCATTTATCTAGTTGCAAACATGTCTATACAACAAGTATTCAGCAGAAAAAAATTTGTTTTAAAAGGTTTTATATTAAAACATACTGCAAACATTTCATAGAGCATATAAAACATAGTATAAATCATAATTAGAAAATGTTTGTGCCTTTCTTGGTATAAATAACCATTATTTATATCAATAATCTGCAAAACTTAAGAGAGGTAACAGGCAGTTTCATTCATGGATAACAGTGCTGTCTCAGAAATCTGAAATACTTAAGGCTGAATCCTGGTTTTTTGATATTTTTTTTCCTTGCTGAGTGTTCTTTGAATAAGTTAACCTCTATAAATCTCAACTTATTCATGTGTAAAATCTGTAATGTACTAGTGTTTACCTGTAAACTTGAATCATAATGTAAAACCATTTCAAGGGACCATTAATAGGTAATATGAATTATGAAATATCTTAACATATTAAATTAAGAGGAAAATTAGTCTCTAATTTAATATTTTCATGATACATCTTAAAATGTACACTAATTAATATATCACTAACAAATATGGGCAACGGAACTTTGTATGCAGATTAAAATGACAAATGAGTAGGCTATAAATTATTAATATTTAACAAGAATAATCTGATATTTTAAAGTATGGAATTTTAAGCAATAAATCAGAAGAGATCAAATTTTAAAAATAACTTTTCCTTAATAAAATACAACAAAGATAGTCTTCAAATTATGACAGATATTTCAACATATTTACAACCTGGCTTCTATTTTAGAAATTATTTGTCACAGAAAAATAATCTTAACCTAAAAAAAGTATTTGTAAAATCAATATATTTTTAAACCATTGGACAAAAACTTTTTCATAAAGCATTAATAGCAGCAGTCAAATATAAGTGTGTTAGCTTCCTTTATGTGTTTTATTTTTATCATTATTCCCTGAGGAACTTAGCACTATACACACTAAAAGGACTATGTATTGCACATTTCAAGATGGTTTCATTAATAATAAAGCTCTAGTTTCAATATAATTAATACATTTTAAATTGAAATATGCAAGATCTACATTTTGTATCACATTTCTAAACAGAGATATTTACAATTTTAACCATTATTATTAACAAGGATAAATCACTAGCACCAGCAACTAGTTCTTGAATTAACTAATTGTGCGCTGCAAGCAAATGAGTTCCAAGGAACTCAAAAAAGGATGAACTCCTGTGTTTTACAGCAAAAATGGTATCCACAAGTAAGATGGGATTCAGAGCCTTCATTCAGTCATTCAAGAAATATTTCTTGAGCACAATATTCCTTCTTTTCTTCAAGGTACATAATAGGTGCACAATATATCTGGGTACAAGGACAAATGGTATAGACCACCAGAAAGCATTACCGAACAAAAAACACACACATATTTTCCAATAAAAATTTTTGGTTTTCATTACGTAGATCACATGTATCAATGCTTTAAAGTTTATTGCCAATTGCTTTATACTTCAGTGGCCATTACGAAGGAGTCATCTTTCCTTCTTTCACAGATAATATCTCTACTGAGTTACCATATCACTTTACGTCGATCACATAAAAGAAACTGTACGTTTGTCTCATGCCATTATCAAATCTCATTTAGTATTAAGTAACATTGAATTTTCACTTTTTCCTTATGATGAGACTGATTTACTGTTGAGCATTAACATTTAAAATATTGCTAAATTATGGTATAAATTAGTTTTGTAAGTATTTCTACCCCCCCAGCTGCTTATATAATGAATGGTGTCTTTATAAAGTGCCTAGATCACTAACAGTTATCATTCATATATTTCCATAGGAATACCACAGCCTTTCATTCAAAAATAAAAGTTATCCTTGAATCTCTAGAGAATCATTTAGGTGGACTTTTCACTTTTATCACATTAATTTATTTCAGCAAAATAATATTAGGCTATATATGTATATATGAAAATGTCTTATTGTTTATATAGGTATATATTACTTAGTGATATACATAATGCATATATGCATATGTAATATTTATAATAGACATGCATATCACTACTTCGATTAGAAAAGGAAAACATCCAAAATAGTTGATTTATACACATTGCGCATTTCCTAACTTATATCATATACTACTGTTCCCCTGTTTGTAAACTTACGAATAATAATTCTCTTTGTACTTGTTTGTGCTTTTTGTTTCCTTCTTGGGACTCTGTAATGTCTCTCAAACTAAAAACTCAGGTGCTCTTTCCATTTTGAAAATATTTGGCTATTTGACATGTGACAGACGTTCTGTCACTTCAAAAACTAGTTGCCTGTTCGGACTTCAGTGCTTTTTCCTTTAGGTCCTAAATCCATTACACACTTGTTCATCTTTTCAACAAGTTTTTACACATTCTCCAGTTGCTTCATGACTTTATTTTCTACTTCACTGATGTAATTTCCCATTTAAGTTCTCTCTCTTTAATTTCTAGGGTAGTTTTGTGTCATTGCTGATGTTTTTAATCCTATATTGTTTTTATTTACCACCTGCTTTGTTCTTTTTTATCTCTTGGAGATATAAGTTCCTTGCTGGTTTCCGTGTCTGTTTTGTGGCAGAATTTCATGGCTTACAATTCATCTTCAAAGTTCTCCTCCTTCAGCCCCCACTTTCAGGGGTATATGTGTTTTCAAACATTTTGTCATCTCCTATGGCCTTTTGTCAATTTCTGCTCTACCTTTTTATTTATTACATTATTTTAATGCACTTTTTTCCTTCGAGACAATGTATAGATTTTTTGTAGAATTTAATGGGAAAAGACATTAGATGTTATTTCTACTATACTATGAAATATCCCCCCTTTCCAAATCTCTACTTGGATAAAGAGGGAGACATTTTGTCTTATATGTGCTAGCAATATTTTAAAATATAATCAAATAGTGTTCTAACAGTATAGATAGTGATAGGTACTATTTATGGGACACTTTAACAATGTCAGGCAAGGTACTGTCTGCAGATGAAAATGATGCTTGAAAAGTTTATGTATTTTACTAAAAGTCATACAAAAAATAGCAATGCTAGATTCTGACCCATTTAGAAACATTCCATGCATTTTCTATTACACCAAACTCTCTCTTAAATTATTTTAAGAAGGAATAGACAGGGTGGTAGAGTTTGACATTTTGGAATCGTGGAGTGGCTGCCCACTCAGCTATTTGCTACTTTGTCTAAGTCTACTGAATTAACTTCATTTAGCCTTTGTTGTGCTTTTTCCAACATTCGAGTGATAATATTAACTTTGTGTGTCACTGAGGTGATGAAACTAAATGAAGCATGTCAAAAACCCTGACTCAAAAATGTTAAATAGGCGTTGAGTAAATATTTGTTGAATGGAATTTAGATCTTCAAATAATTACTCCCATTATAAAGTATCAGCTTTGGATTTTCCTGTGTAGTCACTTATTAGCAGACAGGAAACTTTTCAGAAGAGCTGAAAACAAAGATGATTCAACATGTATGGCTCAAAAATATCTGAGTTTCAAACACCGGATACTGTGTGTGTGATTCAAAATGCTTAATGACATAAAACACTTGGAAATATGCCCTTCAAAATTCAATGTAGATGTGATCTACTCAGTACAGTGGTCATGAAATCACATAGTACATATCAAAAATGCTGTTGAGCCTGATCTAGTTAGCAGAACTGATAAAGAGAAACTGAATAGTATAAATCCTTTAATTTATTCACCCATGCATCAGATCTTTCTTGTGGTGCTATCATGTGCCAGACCCTCTCCTTGGTTTCAGGTGACAGTAGAGAAAATGGTATACACCCTTCAGTCCACTAGAGAAGCTTTTATAACAAAATTTTTATTTGATTCTTCTGCAGCATATAAAATAATGACTAAAAAAAGTGAAATAAATTGAGATAATTGGGCAGAAACTGTTCCTTTTAGCAGAACAGTAGCATTTTTCATAATATTTTCAGATTTTGGGAAACCTGATTATTCTAATTTAAAATTCAGTATTATATCTGAAGCCCAAAGATAAAGTAGTAGATACTTAGTAAGTCATATTTATAAATCATAAAACATATTTTAGAATTCCCTTCTCATACTTTCAGAAAATACTGTTCTTAAGTAGTCGTAGCATGCTAATTTCCTAATGAGAAGGTGCATACAGTGTTTCATGACTGTTTTTCAGGAGGGTGTTCTTTGTATCTATCAAGGCTAAAAAAAAGAAAGCATTCAAGAAGCTAATTTCCTACAGGAATAATATAAGGTTTAAACACTTTCGGGGCTGTTCTTCCATAATTATCTTTTACAATTTTATCTTCCAAAATGAATACATTCTTTTGTCGTTGTTGTTCCTTGAGTTAAATAGCATGCTGGCAAAATGTCTTGGTAGCTGATAGGTACCAGTTAAGCATGGAGATTTTGTGTAAGTTTGCACAGTGGTTTTATTTTCTGAGCCAACACAGAACAAATGTAATAATGAGCAAACTCTTATTCACCTAGGGTGAGGAACAGTGATAGCTATATTTACTAAGGGCAAAGCACTGAACTGATGATACTATTGCTTTTGGATCTCTTTTAGCTCTCACATCTGTTTTTGGCTCTGTGTTTAAACAACAAAACCTAGGCTTTTCCTCAGTTGTGAACGACTTCATTTGAGTAGGCACAGAGATGTGCAAAGTTAACACTGGCTTTTTCTTACTTATGATGATTCAACAATTATGGTTTTCATTTTCACAACTCTTCTTGGGGGACATTGTAGCTGAGAGCATTTGGAATGAGAATGATTGGCACCCTCCAGGTATGTAAGTGGGGAAACTCCGTAGGTAGCAATTGAATTTTTTTCTTTTGCATCTGCTTCTATACCCTTAACTATACTGTATTATTTAGAATTGGAAGTTTTACTCTATGTGCATAAGTACAAAACTAGCACCTTCTTATTGTCAAAGTAAAAAGTAGTCCTACAACATCAACTAACTGGGCAATAATCAGTAATTCTGAGTTGTACATAGTGATCTCAAAAACAAATGTATATTTTACAGCAATTTCATAATAAGTAATTTCATTATTAATCATGTAATGCATGGAAAATAATCCAAAAAGTATAAAAAAGAAAATACTTCTGCCACTCTGAGAACTTGATACATTTTTTCTTGAACTTTTCTACAGGCTCAAGTGTGTATCTGTTAATAATCTTTGATTCACAGTATGTAAACATTTTGGTTTATTGTAACTTGTTACAGTACATGTACATTACCAGGTTATATATAATCTAACCATAATTTTAATTGCTACATAGTAGCCCACTATGTGGCTCCATACTAATTTATTTAACAATTTCCCATCATTATCTATTTGTATACTTTTTCTTTTCATTATAAATGGCAAATGTAATGAACATTTTATCAAATATGTATTCATTCAATTAATAACTTTTAAGTCCCTTCCATGAACAGGTACCTAGAAAATATAATCTTTGTTCTCAAAAACTTATAGTACCTTAGATGTCATAAACACTAAATATCAGTGACTTTGACATTTCAAGATACCTAGATCATAAAAAGAAGGAAAGGGAATATCCTCAAGGTATGGAAGATTTGTTAAAAAAAGGGAGTTCATGCACGGCCTTTAAACCATGTTAAGAAGTTCCAATATTGACAGGAAGAGAATCCACTGAGAAATTTAACTTTGTGTTTTTGAAAGATCATTTTGGCTCCTATGGGGAGAAGGAATCTGAAGCATACAAGGCTGAGCAGAGCAGGCTGTTGCCAACAATCACTTATGATTGGGTGACATAGAATACGGCACTGAGTGATGTTTCAGAGGTAGACTCAACAGGATTTCTTGGCGATCCACTGAATTGGGAGTGAGAGAAAAACAAGAGTTGTCAAATTTTAAGGCTATTTAGGTAGTAAAGAAGTGATCCCTTTGCCTGTCAAGGGTTTTGTAGTCTGCCATTGTCTACTGATCTTCCACTATGGGAAGAGTTTATTTTCTACTCCACAACCTGTTTTTCTCACTATTTCAAAGGGAGATTCCAGGACCCATATAATTTTATAATACTCCTAGAATTCGGTGTTCTATCACCTGTGTCTACTCTCCTACATACTTAGTCTGCTATTGCTATGCTTATTGTTTTCTTTTTTTACTCATTTTTTCCTGTTCCAAACTACTCAGTAAAAAATCCCACCAATTCTAGCTACTGGTCTTTGTTCTGAAGATTCATATGAGTTCTTCACTTTTTCAAAGTCTTTGGAGTAAGATTTGCAAAAACTCTGATTCAGGGGCTTTTAGGCAGAAGACATTTCAAATAGAAGTCATGGTTTCTATTTAACAATACTATACATTAAAATAAGAATGAGATACCACTAAATGACTATTAGAATAGCTAACATCCAAAAACCTGACAATACCAACTGCTGTGAAGGGTACAGGACAGGCTGATGAGAATTCCAAATGGTACAGCCACTTTTGAAGACTGTTTGGCAGTTGCTTGATTATAAAGCTAAATACAGTCTTACCATGCTACTCAGTAACTATACTCCCAGGGATTTACCCAATTTATTTGAAAAGCTGTCCACAAAAAAACCTGCATGTGAATGTTTATAGTAGCTTTATTCATTATTGCCAAAACCGGAAGCAACCAAGATTGCCTTCAAAATGCGAATGGATAAACTGTGGTACATCCATACAATGCAACAGTATTCATCCCTAAAAAGAAATGAGCTATCAAGCCATGAAAAGACAAGGAGGAACCTTATATTACTAAGTGAAAGAAGCCAATCTGAAGAGACTACAAACTGTGTGATTCCAATTACATGACACTCTGGAAAAGACAAAACTATAGAGGTGGCAAAAAAGATCAGTGGTTACCAGGGACTTATATGGAGGAGAAAAGGGTTGAATAGGTGAAGCACAGGGCATTTTTAAGGAAGGGAAACTATTTTATATAAAACTGTAATGGTTGACACATGACACTATGCATTTGTCAAAACCCATATAACTTTACAACACAAAGAATGAAGCTTAATGTATGCAAATTTTAAAATACCATTTAAGAGATCAAGGGATCTGAGGATAAAATGTTGAATGTGATCATGCAATTTAACTGTATGAAACAACCTCACTCACGGAGGTGGGGAAGCGATGGTGACCTAAGCAACTCTGGAAATGAGTGGAGACTGTAAGACTAAAGGGAAAGTAAATTATTTTCATTATTGTAATCTTGGTGATATTGTTTCCCACAGAGGTATGGGTTAACGGTTGTGATTCTGCTATACTTGCGTGCTGTAATTGAACAACTAAGTGAATAGATGGCATGTGGTTTGAGCCAGGATGATCATTTTTGGAGTGGAAAGACACATTTAAGCAAGAGGAGGAGGCTAGAATGATCCAGGTGGTGATGGGCTAGAATTGGAGATAACAGTATGAACTCATATGTAGCTTCACATAGATACAGATTGTTACATATAGAAATATTGATAGATAATGTATATACACATATATTTCTAGGCTGTGTCAGCTGAGAGGGCCTAAAATCAAGGACATCTCAGTAGCAATGATCACACTGACTGCCCTTGGCTTCTAATAGCATTCTTCAACAAAAGGAACCAGAGGTCCTTGAAGAAATAGCTGATCCTAGGACTGGGGCAGGGAAAATACAAGATGGGCCTGGAGAATCCTGTAGCACCAAAAAATAAGGAAGTACAAATGAATGAATGAATGAATGAATGAAGTATGTCAAAGGGACACATGAGCCTCTTTGACAAGAGCTATAACAACTGGAACAACAAAATAAACACAATAGTATCGGATTATAACACAAAGCGTAAAATAAATATCCATGTGTCCGTACTAATATAAAGGTTTGAATAAATAAATAAATGGGGAGAAAAGACAAATCTCCCATGCAGGAGAATTCCACATAACTCACACAGATACACCAGCCTCGCAAAGAGGAGAGTATTACTCCCTACTCCTTAAATGTAGGCTGTACATAATGACTTCTTTCCAAATAGTAGAGTATAAAAAGGGAGAGAACCATAGAGAAACTTGACAAACACTATCCTCGGCCAAGTCATGAAGGTCAACATCAACAATGATAAGTTGTGTTAACAATACGTACCCTAACCCTTTAGACAAATTCCAGTAGAGAAGCATCCTATAATATACCTGACTGATAGTCCTGAACACTGCCAAAGTTATTAAAACAAGGAAAGC
Source organism: Avahi laniger (assembly GCA_963575035.1). Taxonomy (NCBI): domain Eukaryota; kingdom Metazoa; phylum Chordata; class Mammalia; order Primates; family Indriidae; genus Avahi; species Avahi laniger. The sequence continues at coordinate 38,946 of CAUYSK010012426.1, forward strand.
TGGAGAAACTTCCAGAGTCAAGATGAACCTAAGGAGATGACATGACAACTAAATGTAGTAATGTAATCTGGATGGGATCCTGGAATAGAAAAGAGGCATTTGGTAAAACGTAAGGCTTTAGTTAATATTAATCATCAATATAGGTTCTATAATTATAATAAATGTGCTAAAGTAATGTAAAATATTCAGAATAGGTGGAGCTGGGTATGGGGTATACGAGAACTCTCTGCACTACTCTCCCAACTTTTCTGTAGATCTAAAACTGTTCAAAATTTTTTTAAAAAATACGTTTTAAAAATGCATTTACATCTCTAACCATTTAAAGAGAATAAAATCAATAAGGACTGATAAACAGAGCCCACATGTTACTTCTAATACAGGATAAAACCTAAGGGAACTTTCAAGTGATCAAAGGTATCATAGCATGTATTACCTTAAAAAGGTAAAACATATTCAATCAAAATCCGGTTGACAACTTTTTGTGTCTCCTGTTCATTCAATTCCAGGATTCATTTCCTGAGCCAGCCATCTATAAGCAATGTGTCTTGGGTAAGTTCATTAACACTCTGGCTCTTGGTTATCTCATCTATAACATGGGTGTTGCAACAGCAGTTATCTCATGTGGGTATTAGGGAAATAAAAGGAGTTAATATATACAAACCACTTAGGAGGATGCCTATTATAATGAACAAAAACGTTAGCTATCATTATGATTATGCTTATTATCATGAGTAAGTGATCCTAAAAATCAAAAAAGATGTCCAGTGGTTGCTCCCATAATTTTTTTTTTTTTTTTTTTTTTTTGAGATGCGGTCTCCCTCTATCACCCAGTTTGGAGCACAGCGGCATGATCATAGGTCACTGCAGCCTCAAACTCCTGGGCTCAAGCAATCCTCCCACCTCAGTCTCTGGAGTCGCTGGGATTACAGGCATGCACCACCAGGCCCAGCCCATAATTCCATTTTTATTAAGTAAACTCGGAGGGTGGGGGTTGGTGATAGACATGCTTTTCTGTTATTCTCAAGTTGGTAATGGATATGTATTAAATCATAATAAAGATAAATATTTAACATCCTGAATCAATTTGCTATATTAGATCAATGCTTACATCACCTCTTTTTAAATTTTGCATTATTAAAATAATACATGCACATAGTTAAATGCTAAATAGTTCAAAAGGATTTTATATTGAAAAACTCCTTCCTTCCTCATCTCTTTTCACATTTATTTCCTCCATTAGTGCTGGCAACGTTAGTATTTCTCTACTTGTGTTTTTCCTACTGGTTACTTGCACATCTCTAAATAATAGACACATCAAAAATGCTTGTAGTATCCAAATAAATATTGTCTTTTGACTTTCTACTATGATAAATGAGGATTCAGCTTGTTTAAACCATCTTTACTACCTCCAAAGTCTTAGTACTTACATCCTAAGTTTTAAGTCTGTGTATTGGTTAGGTTTTTAATTTAAGTAATATTCATAAGCCTCTATTTCTTTTGCCATGAAAGTTCCCCAGCATTATTTCAGTAGATGTGCTCCCTGGTCCCAAGGTTATTGAGTTCAAAGAAACAGGAATATATAACATGTAGTTCAGAGCTGTGATTCTACAGGGTAGAATTTACAGGCAATGTGGAAAAGTGTAGATTTATAGAATCTTAGAATTGTAAACTGTGTGAATGTTAGATTAGGGGTTTAAAAGCCAACTCTAAAGTAGTGTATATTTCCCCTTAGAACTCTGTCTGTCATTTGTATGCATTAAGACGCACCAACAGAAGCACAAAGGTTCTGTCTGCATGTTCCCACAGACCTACTTAACCAAAAGGAAATGCATGGCATGTTTTTTTCCTCAAATATGTATTAGAACAGCCATCTATTAGAACTGCTAAGCCTATAAATTAGCATGTGTTATTCATGATTTTGTTTGAAGAGCTTATGTGCTGTTTGTAACGGTGGTTGTCACCCATATTTTTCACTTTGTACAAAAGAAAAATAGGAAATATTTCATCAGTAATAGTGGTTCCCTATGGTAGAAATTCTCAGCAGATGAAGTGAACCACAAGACATGCTAGAATTTGGATGGGATGCCGTTGAGCACTGAGCTTTCAAAATAAGTCCTTCTCTATCCAAAGAGATTCTGCTACAACTTCTAGGAGCAGATGGCCACTTCCTTCCCTTTCCCAGCTGCATCACACCCCATTAAACGTCACAGATTTAAAGCGTGATGCGCAGACTTACAGTCACTGGACCGTATCTAAACATACTTCATCCGCTTGTTGTCAAATATAAAATGAACTGATAGATGCTATTCCAGGAACTGAGAGCCCCTCACTCAACAACACAGACAGAAACTCATACGATCACAGAGTTAACAGTCTAGAGGAGGGTGCAGAGAATAAACGGGTAATTATGATACGGGGCAATGAAGACTAAGTTCAATCATTACTTAAACCCTAACTTTCCCTAGGAATTCCTTAATTTAGAATCGGATCCTTTCAGGGCTTTTCCGTGCAGCTCTGGGTCTTCAAGCAGTTTCAGGAAAACTGTTGCGTGGTACTTTTCATAGTTGCCAGAAGTTGATTTCTGTTACAACTAGATGACTGTCATTTTAAAAGTTGCCCTTCTAGTTGGTTTAATCCATCACCTTGGACTCTCCTGCATTTGCTTTCTTCCTTCTCTTTGCCACAGACACAGACATTGAGAAAAATACAAGTCACAGTCATTCACAGAGTCAGCAACAGGAACCACAATGTCTGCATCTTCCCAACCACAGTAAGGTTTCTCTATGCCTGATCATGGCCCTATCATTATCTTAGTGGAAACAAATATTAACCTTTATCTGTTATAGGTTTCCCAGTTGGTTATGTGAATCCTTGAAATCAGATGTGTTTCCATAGTCAAATTTGTTTGGATTTAGAAAAGATGTAACTATCATTTTCAAATAACACTCCCAGCAGAGTCTGAGTTTGCACTCATTAATGAAACATGTTGATATTTCTGAGGCAAAACTATGAATATTCACATTACATAGAGTAAACAATGACTGTAAAGAACTGTGCATCATTCCAGGTCAGATTTAAGCCCAAATGACTTTCCCACTAGCCCATGAAAGATTTTCTGGTTTTCAGAGTTTCCCATAGCTCCGAATTGCAGGTAACGTGAGGAGGATTTGCATTCTGTGCACAAGTTGGTCCCCAAAAAATCACCCACACATGTCATTAAATCTGTTATTAGGATTTATCATTTAAAAGAATTATATCCTCCTTTAGTTATTTATGCCAATGAATCAATCAGAACATGGACCAAACAGAACATGGTTTCAAAACATTTATACATAAAGGTTTTACATAATTTGTACAGAAATATACATCATATTTTCATCACAAGATTCATCTTGACCAGAAACTCAGTAGTTAAAATAAGTTTCATTATATGTATCATTTAAAAAGATGCTGAAAGTGGAAATGAGAGTATTGGCACCTACGGATAAAACATCCAAGAAGAAAATTTAACTTGAGCTGCTAATAAAGCAAGTCCCATCAGAATGGAAAGCTGCTGAGGCTGCTTGGGGGATACTTCAATCTGGGTACAATGGGAAGAGCACTCGTGGGATTTAATTCCCTGGTAATGCTGCAGGTTGAGCATTGCACTAAATTCTAAATGTCTGTATAAAATGTGAAAGCACAAACTTTTGCTTGTGATAAGGACAGGGAATCTGAATGTTTTCACAATAGGATTTTTAACTACAACTACCTTATTTTAAGCATCTTAGGACAACCAACCAGATTCTAGATAGGTTATCCATTTGTTCTAGCTTCCCATTGAATTACATCACTTTCAATGTGATGTGAAGCCATACATAACACAATAAAGGATGAATTTTGAGGGACTCTTACACAATTTTCAAGTTCCAAATTCTCAAAGCATATATGTGTAGCAAAATATTGGTGGGATTCTAATTTAGTCATCTTTACTTAGAATATATACTCAGAAGGTTGTTTCAAAAATCAAGACAAATACTGATAATTTCATCACCTAACTCTGAATTTATTCACTGCCATTGGATACCCATAAAGCATGAATGTAACAAATGATAAAGAAAGAATAAGTCATGGTAGAAATTAATATGTCATGTAAGAGCAAGGAATAACTGAGTCAGGCTGGGCCGCAGATTTCCAAACATCAAATGGACTTCCTCCCATCACCAAATATTGATTTATCACTAGGCATACACAAGGGACTAGTTAATGCTCTGTTCTACACCAAGATACACAGATTGATCCCGGCTCACACAAGGCTCACAATTTAGTTGCGGACAACCGAAAACAACCATAAACAATTACTGGTATCTTTTATCAAACATAGCACACAACCAGTAGTGATTAAAAGAATACGGGGTATCAGGGAGGTCTCTGAGACCCTACTATAAAAAGTTATTGCACCAAGAGAGAGGATTTGCACCAGTATTCAATGGAAGAGTAGAACTTAAGAAACAATATCAACGTCACAGTTGGCCTTAATGATCCAGTAAACATATCAAAGAAAGTGTCAGTCCCTAAAGCAAAAATATGGAACCTGACAATACCTTACTTTTTAAATATTGAGAAAACAATGTCCCCTGACAAACTTAGCATCTTAAATATAAAAACTTAAATATAAGACCATCTACACCCAACTTTGAACTCGTATTCCTTAATATATTAAATATTTGAATATAACATATTTTTATTTAGACAATCCACATCTTGTATCTACTGTAGTAGATTTAAATGGTGTTAAGTACATTTCCTGAGCATTTGCTGAAGTTGCCATCTGAGCCATCATGTTAATTTGAGTTAAATTGCTAAGATTACGACATAAACTTAAAAAGTAATTAACACTAACAATGATACTGACTATGAAAAAGAAGAAAGGTCTTCATTAAGATGGTTGTGAGGTTTGGGATGATATTCATAATTTTTTCAAGGATTTACTATAGCAAACTAATTTCTTAGCTTAATCTTAAAAAGAAATCTGATAAATTATAAGAAAATGTCAAACAACTGCCTCAAGCAATGTTTTGAAAATTAAATGTGCATTGCATTAAATGTTTAAATGTGGATTACTACTTTTAACAAATGTTAATTTCTAAATTAAAAATGAGCATATTTTCCACTTATCACAAAATATAACTTGCAATTAAATCAATTGTGGCATGTCAGAAAAATCATTAACTTGAAAAACAACTTTGTTTCTAATGCTTATTATAAGGCATGATTGTAATTTGGAAAGCAACCCAATTACTGGTGGGTGCATGTGTATATACAGGTACACTATTGATTAAAAGGAAAAACAATGAACTTCTTAAATTAGCTAATTAAATATTGCCATACCACTTTAAATGTGAGCTTAAAATACTGGGTAAATTAGTACTTGGTGTCAGCACTTAAGGACTTATTTTTTAAAAAAGATATACTTTGTAACGTTCAGTGGAGAAAATGGTTCTTACATCTAACTGCATAAAGTCATATTTTATAAATATCACATGAACTTTACTATAGTTTGTGTTATGTGTTATGTATGTTCATTACACTTTAAGCCACAAGAAGTCACCTTAAGAATGAAATGCTTGTATTTAAAAACCATCACTCTAAATATATGAGGACTTGACCTTCAGCCAACAAATACGTTTCCTAGAAACCAGACACTCTTGGGGTCTGTAAGAGATACTGAAGAAGTCGAGGCCTGATAGAACTACCTTGCACAGACCTCACACAACTTGCACCTGGCTAAACTCTAACCTGAGCCTTCCAACTGCAAAGACCATGCGTTTCCATAGCACCACGATGGTACGTAACTGAGAACCGGGTAGACGGTACTAAATACAAAGCAGGTGGTCAAATGCTGTTTTGGGAACTCAACACACCAACTCCAGCACTCAGTATAATGGGACAGTGAAATAGCTGATAGGATTTGGCCATTTCATGACCATCCTGATTTCCCTGATTGAGCGCACGTATATCTAACACAACTTACTCATCCCAGATTAGATTCTTTAAAAGACTATCATGAAAGAAGATGGTGTATTAACATAAACAAATCTAATAGACTATCACAAGTTCTCTTGCATGAGGCAAAACACTGTAAAGGTGGAAAAAGTTTTCATTTTGGGCATTTAAAATCTAGATCCATCCAATTCTAATTTGGGCTGGACAGGGTCCAATTGATGTCCCAGTTTTATATTATGCATTGCTTATTAAGTGCTAGAGAGTGAATTAAGTTTCTAATCTATTTTCATTTCGGGCATTAAAAGATTAAGTGGAACAACTATTCATGAATTCCCCATTTCCATAATGTGAGGATCTATTTAGCAAGATCACAGAAAACTGAATTCCACTGTTGTTCTGTAATTTCCAGCTTGGTAGCCCAGACTCGTTCTAGACACTAGGTCTACACTGTTCTTGGCTTAACAGTGGTAACTGGGCAATGTTCTAGAGGTTAGAAATAGCATCAGATGGCATCCTGAGAAAGATATGTAGGTGCTATTCTATTCAATGATCTTTAAAAGTCTTTATTAAAATGACTATCTGCATAAACTTCAAGTGCTACTATAACATAACAAAAGTATACATGGTAACATAGCCATCAAATATTTATCAAACTCCTACCAAATGGAAGCTCTATTCCATTCAGTGTTTCAAACAGTCAAAAATTCCCGCCCTTGTGCAGCTTATCTTTTAAAGGAGAGAAATGAACAACACAGCAATAAATTAGAAAAATACAGATGTCCACTTATGTAGGGAAAATCAAAACAGAGGAAGTGAATAGGAATTGCTGGGTGAGGTATCTCTCCTTGAGACAGAGTGAATCAAGACGGACTCACTGTGATCAGTGATATCTCAATAAGATGGGAAGGTACCAAAGGGGCAGGAATTAAAAAAATTACATTAATGACCATCAGATATGGTTATCATTACTCTTTGTTTGCAATCCTTGATATTCTAGCCCTATTTTTTTCTTAGGTTAAATTAGAACATTTTTAATTCTGTGAAAAACATATTCTTTGAGCAAGAGGTCAGTTTGGAAATAGGTCCAAATCCCCTCTGTCCTTTCATAACTGCAAGCTTCAAAACTACTCAAAGGCTGACATGACATGACCCCTATTTATCCTTCAGCTGCCTCTTCCCCATTCTCCCAAAGAGCAGACACTGCTAGTTTTCCCAACGCCAATTCCTTTTCTATCCCCTTTCTCAATAGCCTTGACTTTTGCATTGAATTGGCTTGATCAACACATTGCAATAGTGATGGGGAGGTACCCCAGGTCTAAACAAATCCAAGCAGGTTGTTCAATTAACCTCAATGAACAGCTCTGATGTGGGCAAAACCCAAGACAGGGACATAACAGTAAAGCTGAGGACTTTTGTATGACGATCAAAAAAACAGAAAGTTCATTTCTCCAGCTGACGTATTTGAGAACATGAGATCCAGAACTGTAGTAGCCTTTGTTTTACAAGGGAAGACAGCCTATAATCGAGTTGACTCTTAGCAGAGGAAAAAGTGAAGGCAATCACACAGAAAAGTTACTGACTCCTGATCAAACCTTAACTGAAGCCCACAATACCAATAGACTTTTCAGATATGTCAAATAATTAATTCCTATGATTAATTACTTTTGTATTTTTTTCTTGTTTTGTGGAACCAAAACAACCTGAACCACTGCCGACCACCCCCAGACACACACATACTCATGGATACACCATCACATAGTAACACATCGGGGTATTTTAGAATCTTGTTTGTATAGTCATGCACCACATAACAACATTTCGGCCAGTGGTGGACCACTCATATATACCACAGTGATCCCATAAGATTATGATACCATATTTTTACTGTACCTCTTCTATGTTTCCATATGTCTACATACATAAATACTTACCATTGTGTTATATACAGTTGCCTACAGTATTCAGTATAGTAACACATTTTACAGGTTTTTATAGCCTAGGAGCAGTAGACTAGACCATATAGCTTAGGTGTGTAGCAGGCTACACTATCTAGGATTGTAAAAGTACACTCTATGAGGTTCACATAATGATAAAATTGCCTAACAACACATTTCTCAAATGCATCCCAGTCATTAAGTCACGCAGGACTGTACTACATTCTCCCAGAACAGAGTGAAATAGTATAACTCTGCCTCAGCCATCTAAACCCTGGAATATATTCATAATCCAAAGTGATCTCTGTTAACTTTTTCATTTTAGAAGTTTGAGTAACTCTTTCCCTACCACCACTACTTGTTACAGACATGCATTCATCTATTTTTGCTCTTAATTTGGTCTTGTATAAACTGAAATGTATATCCAAATATCTCCTTAGCAACCAATATTTTTGGTGACACATATATCTCATTCTATGTCAGCATCCACTTTCTAAAAGAGTCCACACCTGGTTTAGAACACTCTAATAAGCACTTCAACTGAAAAGTTAACAAGACTTAAAAATGAAGCTATAATTTTCATGCTTTACCACAAGGCACTGATGGGCACACTCACTGCTCCAGATAAATCCTGTAAAACTTTGCATAATTATTTAAGAGTATAATCTATTATAGCTACCATAAAATTGCTAATAGAATTATGCTATTATTTTAATTTTTATATTTTTTTCTTTAATGCTTGCTTATGTACATGACATATTTTCATCATCTACGTATTTTGTTAGCTTTATATAACTATTACTTCTAACATGTCATTTTAACAACGATGAAAGTCAAATAGTCGAAGTTCAATTAAGTTGTGCTAAAATATTTTAAATCCTGCCAATGGAGACTGTTTAAAACGAATAGGAAACACATCCATAATTCGAAACAGAATACATCTTTGTATACTTAGAGAGAGCAATCAGGAATCTCATACATAAGAGTGAAGACATCCTAATGTTACAGAACACTGAGGTCCCCGTGGACACACTTTTAACTAAAAGAGGCGGTAGAAGAGGGCAGCTCAAGTCCACATGGGTGCGACAGCATTGACGGACACATTAACACTGCGATGAATTGCTAATTTAAACAGTGCTATGACAGTATGGCAGATCTGTCTAAAATCCACCTTAAAGTTTGCAAGCCGTGGTGACAGCACGAGGGCTGGCCGGGGTGGAGAGCCGCACAGCACATGTGGAAAAGCAAAGGGAGTGGCACTGGTCACATAAAGGCAAAGCCACACAGCAAGTGATGAGCCACTGTTGGTTAAGGCTAACCTGCTGTGAATTATATCCGAGCTTCAGTTTTTAATGTGCAAATGTCAAGGATCTTGCCAGCAATCTCTAGGTCTCACTCTGAATAGGATTCTGCAATGTTGCCCAAATGTTAGAAAGCTTTCTCCACTTGACAAAATAAAACATCAAATGAAAGTACAGCAGAAATAGCACATTTCTGGTTGTTAGGTTACAATCTATATTATTATATTTAAGATTTCTAAACAAAACAATTGAGTTAGTGTTTCCATTATCATGATCAATAAGAGCTAAGTTATAATTGACCATGGCAGATTTACTAGATTTATATTCTAGAAGTAAACACTGTCTGAAAAACTTGTTTTTAAGCTCTTCTCTTATTTCATAGGATTCTCATTAATGAGAATTTTGTGGGTGCCAGGATCCTACTTGCTAAAGGAATTGTATCTCCAAATTATATCTAAATGCACAAATCCTCGCAAAATGCAAGTTTATTAAGAAAGAACAGATATCACTAAGGAATAATAATATGTAGTCAGATATAGAAATTACATGAAATTTGCCATGAATGAAGTAAAAATGGAAAAGAAGTTTAAATTAATTCAATACCATAAAGAAATGTGAAGTTTCTATACCAATGAATTAAAATTCACATTAAATATGAATTAAAATGAACATTACTAGAGAATTTTCATCTATATTATTTTACTTACTCAACATATTGAACTTGGAAGAAACACTGTCATCATTATACTTTAATAATTATAATAATAAAGCAAATATTACATGAAAGATGTCATTTGACAAATTCTGTTTTAACAATTGATAGCTATTAATGAATTGTATCTTATAAAATTCTTGTGAGACTCAAACGGAGTCCTTCTGCTTATAGATAAGTTTCCCTTTATGCTACACAACCAACATTAACTGGATTACAATCTCAAATATATTTTTCTATCTAATCCTATTAAATGGTAACTATACACTGATACATAAAAGCAGTGGTGACAGATTTGGTCAAATCAAGTATGCCATTCAAGTGACAGGACAGGACTTATACTAGCAATTTGTTAATATAACAGGACAAGGAATGGGCTCTTCTTGTTGTGTGTCCATTTTAGCAAAAGCCCAAAACAGATTCACATTCTCAGGAGAGCAGCTGAGAAGAGTCACCATCAGCCTCCTCCAAGTCTCGCTAAGAGGTGGGGGATCTGGTCTTCTAACTTGAGGAGAGTATAGATGAAGGCTCCTCTCCCTCATCCTATGCCACAGATGGGGTCTCCAAGATAACCACTGAGATACACGGGGGTGTTATGAGCAAGGAGACAGCATCTCTGAACCCGGTTGTCAGCTGAGCTGTAGAGCGCATGGGCCCTCCCTGGTACCCCAGAACAGAGTCTGGCAGGTGGCCCTGGGCCTGGGGGCCACACATGCCTCTCAGGGACAGCTCTTGCCTCCTGTCTGAAGAAATCTGAAAACATACACAACGTGGAGCAGCCATCCTAGGCAGGGGGAGCAGAGAGGCAAGAATAGATTAAGTTTGCTCCCTCCCATGGTGAGATATGTAAGCCAACACAAAGTTCCTACTGGCTACCTGAACAACACAAAAGTTTACTGAGCTTGAGTCTTTTTGGTGGGATTTAGTCACCAAGGGCTACTTGCTGGGTAGGTAGAAATAAGATGTGCTTAGGAGGTCTTTTGTGCATAGAAACAGTTCGGGAGAGGGAATCCCAAGATCGTATGAGTACATCACCCATGAAAATTACACAAATCAGGGGTCCATGCAGAACCTTGGAAAAACACATGGAGGTGTCCCAATCAGCTTTTGGGATCCTGTCGTAATGGAAGCCCTGGGACTGGCAATATTAGTAGAACTGCTTTTCTTCAAGACCCTCTCCCCTTGCCCCAGGGCTAGAGAAGCCCAGAGCAGAGTGCGGGGGAGAGCTATGTTAGATAGCACAAACCAACAGGACGACCGCATTCCCCACCCATCAGGCCGAGGAGAGAGGAGGAGGGGATGGGGAGGGAAGGTGGAAAGGGAGAGGGAGGGGAAGGGAGGAGGCTGGGGGAGGAGGAAGCAGAGGGGAAGAGAGGATGGGGGGCGGGAAGGAGAAGGGAAGGGGCTTTGACAACAGCTGCGGTGAAAATTCTGAGTCAAATTAGATTTAATACCTGAAAGTTGAGTGTGGTTATTAAAATCAGACTGCTTTTATATCTGAAAGAAGTCTCCCTGCTCTGTCTCCACAGGTTAGGGAGGGAGGATCCGACCCTGCCCGTGGAAAGGCTCAGCCTCTTGGCCAGTGGTACCTGGAGGATCACAGTCCATTCACGAAGCTGCATTCTATGATCCAGCTCAATCAGGGCCCGGAACTGATGTCGAACAGCAGAGGAAACACATTCTTTACACTTAAGAGAAATAATATTACAAAACAAGAAAATTCATCCTTAGGAAGAAGCACATAATCTAAATGCAGAAATGGGAGATAAAGACTCAATTACAACTTCACTCAAAAACTCTCTCATGAGTTTCAAAATTTGATCATGGGAGGATATATACTATGGTGGGCATTTTTTCCATTTCCCCTCCATCCAATATCAAACCTCACATCATGTTTCCTTTCAGAGCACTGAAGTGTCATCGATTTGGTAGGTTCTTTAACATATGCTGACTAATTAAACAGCAGGGAAATCAATTGTCCATAATTTTTAAAAAGTAGGAGGGAGGGAAAGGCAGATGGAAAGAAAAAAATTTATTGATTACGGTGTGTCCAGACATTATCGTAAGGGCTTTAACATTAATACAGTGACGTCCATGAACTCTGCCCGTGAGTCACAGCGTCTGGATCTCGCAGCTAGTGAGCGGGGACATCGTTTGAACCCGGCAGCCTGGCTCCTGCATCTATGCTTTCAACTTCTAAGCGCTGTTGTATCAAAGCGGCAAGGAAATGTTGGCATAAGCAAGTTTAACAAAATAAGAATGTACCAGACAGTCTACTAGGACAGCACATGATACACACCCCAAAGAAAAAGCCCACGTGCCAGGCAACATTAAGCCTTAAGTGAGAGTTACACACATGGTCAACTTTGGCCTTTGGTTATAGCAGGTTTTCTCTCCTCAGCAGAGAACTCTGGCTGCTGTGTGGGTGATGAGTTTTCTTTTTTCAGAACCTGTTGAGGGGCCTAAAAATGGGCTTTATGCTTTTTATTTCCTCTCAGACTGCTGGTTCTAAAGCGGTGTATTGCTCCATGAGGACCTTACTTAAAACAATCGCTGCACAGTAGAAATTCAATAAATATTTCATTAGTATTAAACCAGGCTTTGCAAATGAGAAGAAGGTATATTGAATTTAAAATAAACAAAAACCTCTTTTTATTTGCTTAATGAAAAAAAAAAAAACCTGCAAAACCTCCAGTAATTTTCTTTCATGATGCTTACGGGCAGCCAGGAACCAGACACGTGGATCTACCTCTGTTCAGGCTCAGTGGCTGTGAGGCAGCAGTAACCAAGAGTTCACTAATTTCCCCTCCATTTGGGTCTTCCCAAAGACATACCAAGGACTGCAGACAGACGAAGCAGGGAATTCAAAAGGAATTTAAAAAGCTGGAGGTGGGGAACCTTCACGGTCTCTTCTGCCGCTCTGGTTAGTCAGGGTCAAGTCATCTTCCCTGCAGACTCCGAGCCAAAGGTGCCGCCAGTTCTCGGGAGGTTCGGATAAACGCAGGCCAAAGTATCTTTGCTGCATCCCTGATGGTACGGCCCCTTTGCCAGGGCCACGGCAATACTCTTGGCAAACTGTCCGAGAACAGTCTCAGCACACTCCTGGGCCCTGTCTTGGCAGCTGATGACATTCCTTGCTGGGGGATCATCAGGGTGGCACGGGAGAGCTAAATACAGGCCTGCACTCTGTCTAAAAAATGTCTCAGAATTTGTGAATGATTCTGTTCTTACTTGGTGACATGCAAAGCAAGTGCTTCCCTGGTTGCTAAATGCAGAGTCCTGAGAGGCCCTCAGCCTTTGGCTTTCTCCTGTGTTCAAATCTCCTTTCAGGATTTCTAGGAGGAAAAGGAGACAGAGGGCCACATGTCTGACTGTCTGTTTTTCCCACTTTGGTCTCCTCTCTTTCCAACACCCTCAGAACAGAAAATGTGACTTCCATGGTACTTCCTGTCGTGACTCGGACTCAGATGTGAAACTCCACAGTCTACTGTGCCAATCCCGGTTATAGGGGAGGTAAAGGAACATGGAAAATCCTTTTCTAACTGTGCATGGCATTTATGGGGACTCTGTCATGATAAAAGGTCAACAAAGTCAACCTGAGATCCAAAGCTACCTCTTTACTGTGGGCAATAACTGACATCTCCTTCCACGGGCGTGTAACCCTTAACTTAGGAGCTAAGCTCAAACTTAGAAGGAGAATGGTGCCAGGGAAGAACTCTGCAGGTAAAATTTAAAATGGATTACTTTAATATTTGTAAAATATTATCCATATTACATAAACTTCCACTCCCAAATTAATAGCACAGTCTGTATTCACAATGCATAGTTAACTCTGTGGTAAATTACTATAATGACAATAGTCCCAACTGACAAACTAAGACATGCTGATAAAGAGTTTTATATTGAAATGAAATTCTTCTGGCCACTTACCCTACATAAAGAATTTCCTTTATGACAGTTAACAGAATTGCTCCAAATCATATTTTTTTCCTATATGGTCTGTAAATTAATGTGTTGCTTTGACAGAAGGTCTCCTGTTTATAGGAAATTCACTAATACTTGCTCTATATCTATTAAAACAAGTTGAATAAATTCTTCAAAACTTTAGGCATAGCAGGATGTGGGTTTTAAAAGGGGCTCAATGTCTACACTTAGAGTAATGCTAGATTCAGTTCATCCCACAGGATAATTAGCAATAGTCTGATATCATAGAATTGCCATGGTAACAGAAATTATACTTAATGATAAATTATCCTTTCAGAGGGATTTATAATTCACAACTAAACAGCATTGGTCAAACTACTAATATCCATGATGTTCTCTGATAATGTCTTCCATGTACTATAAAAAATCTCTAATTATATCTTTAATTTATATTGATTTTTGGTAGGGAATAGGATTTTCTTCACAAACATCAGCCTGCTGTCAAAATGCCATTCTCTGTTATTTAAAAAGGAATTTTTAAAATATAAGATATCACATGTAAACTTAGGTTTACAATCCATTTGTCGGAACTTCTTGAATGGTACATTTAAGTATATTCATGTAATGTTATGTAAATTTTACCATGAATTTTACCATGAAAAGAACCATGAATACTGAGTTCTTGCTGATGGTACACAAGCTGAAGTATTCAGATGTATAGTGTGTATAGTGTACTTCACTGCACAATTTCCCCTGAAAGCACCAACAACGGATGGATGAATAAAGAAATGGCAAGGAGCACTGATGTGGAAAAAAGTTAAAGTAAATTATTACTTGCAGAATAGAGGTTGGGGTATGGCTGGTCATTGTAAAATTCTTTCAATATTTCTGTAGCTTTAAATTTTTCACAATAAAATGGCAGAAATTTATTTCAAATTATTTGTGAAAATTAAAAACAAACAAAAAACATTTTATCTGACCCTGAACTGTACAATCTCTTCAAATAATCTGATGGTTGGGCCCTGTGTAAGTTCTACACTATCTTAACTGTCCAACCTTCTTTATAGAAAGACTTACCATCTGGCAGGCCCTGCCCACATTATAAATCACTTTAAGAAATTACTTCAGAGAAGTGTCAACAGCAATAGCCCAATAATCAATATGAGAGAGATTTAAATTCACATCGTTGTATCAATTAGAAATACTGACATTTATATTTAGTTGAGAGTAACTAAATCAATCCTGATTTCTTTAGTGGTATATTGTTTTAACAGTTTAATTTAGTATTTCATATATTGAAACATTTCCTAGTAAACATCACACCAGCAAAAGTGTCTTCAGATAAGCAAACGACACATTCAGTCTACTAAGAATGAGTTAATAGTTTTTCAACAGTAGGACAGGACAGGATTCCTCATTCCTTAAGTAATGATAAGCATAATAATAATAAACCTCATTTATGTAGTAATCACTACGTAGTAGTACCATGTTACAGGCTTTATTTTTATTTCATGTAAACTGTAAAAACTATCAAATGAAATGTCATTGTTTTAAAAAGAAGAACTTGAGTCTCAGAGATACAAAATATATGGCAGGACAAGAATGTGAATAAAATCATATCCTGATCCCTATGTTATATTTCTTCCATTAACTTCCCAAGAACTGGTTTTTGGTCTGTATTTCTAACACTATTGTTTTGAAGAGTTGTCATAAATTATGGCACAATAATATCTTTGGTTAAAAAGAAATTTTAGTGACATAGTAAAAAAAAAATGAATAGTGCATGAGTTTCAGATTCTTCAAAGTAGTTTAATTCTAAGATAAAGAATTTTAGTTACTCTAACAAAATATTCAAACAGTACTCGGTTTATGTAACAAATGAATATTTCAATGTGAAAGGCACTCTCAAAGTTGGTCCCAAATGATCCCTACATCCTGGTATTCATGGCCTTGTGTAAGACTTTTTCCTGGAATACCTTCTCTCTAACCAATAACACAACAACATTGAGGGACTATCATTTCCATGATTAGATTACAAAATACCGTGACTTCCATATTGATAGCACACTAATGCCTTTTGGCTCGCACACTTTGATGAAACAAGTTGCCGTACTGGAGGACAGCACACAGGGAACTGAGGGAAGTCTCCGGCCAACATTCAGTGAGAATACGAAGACCTCAGCCCAACAACCTGTGAGGAACTCAAAGCTGCTAACAACCGCTGAGTGAGGATGGAAGTGGATCCTCCCCGACTCCAGCCTCAGGGAGACTGCAGACCTTGACTCAGGCCTTGCGAAAGACCCTGAAACAGAGGACCCATCTAAGCCATGTCCAGATTCCTTACACACAGAAGCATAAGACGATGAATGTAGGTGGCTGAAAATCGCTAAGTTCTGGAGTATTTCTGTTATGTAACAACAGATAACTAAAACATTCAATTGTCTGTGTCAAAATGATTCAATTCTTCTAACCATTGAACACCTATACATACTTCTGATTTCCTTGAATCCATATCTGTGCATAATTTTAATATTCATGTCAATAATTCAAATATATATTCCACAAAAATGATAATTATGTTCAGAAGTAAAACACTGAATAAAATGAGCAGCATTAAAGAACAACACATGGTGAAGATTTCAAGCTCTGATACTTAGTGCCCTCCAGAAAGCTGATGAAAACATCTAATTCAGTAGAACAACTAATGATGCATGCAATTTTTTTCCAATTACTGATTGCTCTGTTTTTGGATTTGTGCTGGGTGTTCATTGGGAAGATTATTACAGTTAATCAGGAATTTTATTGACTCAAATTTGTTCTCAAATATTTTCAAAGAAAATGTCTTATTATTTAATTTTTAGCTTGACTGTGAAAGTGTTACAACCACAGTTACAGAAACATACTAGAGGCCAGCCCGAATTATTAATCACTGAGAATATTTTCATTGTTGAAAAGAATAATGATGAAAGTGTAAATATCAGTCATTAGAAAACAACTGAATTTTTAGCTGTTACAGAACTTATTTTCATTAACCAAATTGATGTTACATACTTCATAAGACAATGTTCTCACATTAGTGAATTTAGGAAAAAGTTACTATTCATGATAATTTATAAAAGGTTTATAGGCCATTAAGTGACAAGCTAGTAACATACTGTGCAACAATACTTTAAAAATCAAATTTTGAGGAGAAATTATTAGTGACATCCAGGAAAATGCTTATATGAAAAGTATAATATACAATGTGAGTCTCAATATAAACACTGATAAAAAAATTGAAACGTTTGAAAAATTATTAGACAGATGTTCTTGTCACCAGGTCCCTCAGTATCCATTCAGCCTTAAAAGAAGTGTTATACATAAACACTGTGTCTGCCAAGGAGAAGTCATTCCATAAATGTCCATAGTACCACAGTTAAAAATTCAATCAACAGGTATCAAACACAGCCCTCTTCTCCAGACCTTTGCCATAGAAAGCAAAGGTACTAAAGGAGGGTTAGCAAATACTTTTACTCCATGGCTGATGGAGGAGATGGTATAGGCAGTGGTGGAATCACAAAGTGTCTATCTCTTGAGGAAGGAGAGGAACAAACCCTCCAACTCACCACCAGGAAGCAGGAAAATATCTACTGCTTCTGAGTTGAGGGTAGAAGCAAAACAAATCTGTCTCTGCTGGAGGCGAAGGGAAATTTCTAGGGCTCTGAATTCTCACTGACACAAAGCAGAGGGCAGCTACCATTAAGGGAGGTGCAGAAACTCCCATGCAAGAGAAAGTAGAGATGCAAGGTAGAGTTTAGTTGTTATACATAGAGGAACGGGAATGCTGAAAAGATCCTAAATCCTAGATGCAGGAGAACAGATTATGTAAAACTAAAGCTAGACTCATAGCATCTTTCTTATCCCCACCGTGTCTGTCACTGAATGACAAGCAACAACACACTCCCTCCAAGGAAGGACAAGAGCATGGAGAAGGACCATCCCCTGTGGTGCAGGTGATCAGGGACTTCGGAAGGCTGAGAATAGAGTAAGAGAAGGGAGAACAATCCTCTGTCATCCCAGACAGAGCAGGTCACCTCATCAGGTACAAAGGGTCATAGCAGTCAGTCATTGGGGAAATTTGAGCCTGTAGTGCGTGAGGATAATAACAGCAAAAACAAAACCCAACCCAGCTACTACTGATTATTGATTTATCCCTCAACACTAACAGCCTGGTAGAGACTTCCTATTTCTAGAAGTATGTAGTATTAACCTTTGACTTTACTGTTTTTCCAAGAAAGAAAAAGGAAAAAAAAAAAACTGTCAAGAAACAAAGTGATCAGATTCAGAAATGATGCAAGTATTTAAACTATCACACAGAAACTATCACACAAGAATATGATCAATACTGAAACGGTGGAAACACATATCACAACAGATACTGAAGACATTACAAGAAAAATAAGGAAATATTAACAATTTTTTTGCAGTTATCTTTGACAACACAGATGAAATTGCAAACTCCTTGAGAGACACAAACTTCTACAACTTACTCAAGAAGAATTACATAATGAGAATCTCTTTTCTTCTTTCAGAAAACTGAATTCAGAGTTAAAATCCTTCATCTAAAGAAAGCATCAGAAATCCTTCATACAAAGAAAATAGCCAGTTTGCTTCAATGCTGAATACTACCAAATATTTAAGAAGAAAATCTACCAATTTTATATAATATTTTCCAAAATACAAAAGACAGTGAAACACTTCCCAAATCATTTTATGAGACCTTTACTGATACCAAAAGTAAGATATAGACATTATAAAAAAACTATAGTCCAAAATTGTAAATCAAGATAATAAATAAACCTTATCACATAATTAGCATATTGAATCCAGAAATATATACTAAGGATAACATATGATAACTAATTGGGGTCCATTCCAGGAAGCAGTAACTGTTAAATATTCAAAAATCGATAAATATAATTGACAATACCCAGAGACAAACATATAAAGAATAAAATATGATCATTTCAATAGACGAGGAAAAAAACTGTTGACCAAATTCAAAATCATAATAAAAACTCTCCACAAACTAGGAATAAAAGAGAACAATCTCATCCTGACAAAGGGGATATAGGAAAATATTCTAAGTAATGTCACCTGTGAGTGGATATATAGCAAGGAAGTGCAGTCTCAGACCTTTTATTTAACATTGTATTGGACATTCTACCCAGTACAATAAAAGAAGAAAAGCAAATAAAAAAATACACTGGGAAAAAAGAAATAAAACAGTAATTACTCACAACAACATAACTGTTGATGTACAGATTTCCAAAGAATTTATAAAAAGTTACTATAACTAATATGTTACCTTAGGAAAGTTGTAGGACAGAAGTTCAATATAAAAAAATCTATATTTAAAATATATATTTGCAATAAATCATTGGAAATTAAAATAAAGCAATACTATTCATAGTATAAAAGCTTATGAGATACACAGGTATAAATGTAATAAAAAATCTGATAGATTTTTTTGGTGGAAATTATAAAACAATGATGCAAGAAATTAAAGGGAAGTGTGTATGTGCATATGTTTGTGTGTGTATTGGACTGGAAGATTGAATATTATCAAGATGTCTATTCACTTTAAGTTTCTGATCTTTAAATTTAATGTAATCTTAATCAAAATTCCATCAGGCAATTCTGTACAAATTGACAAGCTGATACTAAGTTTTGTATAGTAAAAAGAGGGAGCTAGAATAGTAAAGAAAAAAAAGAAGAAGAAGAAGAAAAAAGGACAAAGTTGGAGGACTTACGCTGCCTCATTTGAGACAGTATATGAAGTTGAGTAATCAAGTAAGTGTCTTTTTGACACAAGATTAGATATATAGAATGAGGGGAAAAAAGAGTTCAGAAGTACATCTACTCATAAATGGGGTCACAGTCATGTGCCACAAGAAAGAGAAAAAAATCAAACTTCACCACTACAGAAAATCACTCAACCACAAAAATAAACAGCAAGAGAGGAAGTGAGGAACAAAAGATATACAAAACAATACAATCAATAAAATGACAAGAGTAAATCCTCATCTATCAATAACCTTGAATGTAAATGAATTAAATTCCCATTTAAAAGATACACACTGGCTGAATGGATAAACAAAACAAGACCCAACTCTATGCCATCTACAAGAAACTTGCCTCATCTACAAGAAACAGGCTGAAAGTAAAGGGAGGGAAAACTATACTCCAAGCAAATGAAATCCAAAAGCAAGCAGAAGTGGGTACATTTAATATCAGACAAAACCAACTTCAAGCGAAAAGCTATAAAAAGAAATAAAGAAGGATGTTATATAATAACAAAGGGATTAATTCAACAAGAGATTATTATAATTGTAAACATATATGTACTCAACACTGGAGCAGCCAGATATATAAATCTATTATTGTAAGATCTAAAGAGAGAGAGAGATACCAATACAAGAACAGTTGAGAACTTCAACACCCCACTCTCAACATTGGAAAAATCAGCTAGACAGAAAATCAACAAAGAAATATTGGATTTAAACTTCATCATGGACCAAATGGACCTAACAGAGATTTATAGAACATTTCAATAGCTGCTGAATACACACTCTTTTAATTACGTGGAACATTCTCCAGTACTCACCATGTGTTAGGACAGAAAATAAGTCTCAAAAAATTATTTTAAAAAATCATATCAAGTATCTCATCTGAATATAATGTAAGAAAAGTAGAAATCAATAACAAGAGGATCATTCAAAACTATACAAATACATAGAAATTAAACAACATGCTCCTGAACAACCCATGGGTAAGGGAAGAAATTAAGAATGAAATTTTAAAATTCCTTGAAACAAATGAAAATTAAAACACAACATACCAAAACTTATGGGACACAGTAAAAGCAATATTAAGAGGTAATTTTATAACAATAAATGCCTACACCAAAACATTAAAAAGATTTCAAATAAACAACCTAATGATGCATCTCAAGAACTAGAAAAGCAAAAACAAGGCAAACTCAAATTAGTATAAGGGAAAAATGATAAAGATCAGCACAAAAAATTTAAAAAATTGAGACAAAAACTGAAATATCTGCAAAACAAAAAGTTAGTTTTTTGGAAAGATAAATCAAATCAACAAACCGTTAACTATACTATAACCAAAAAGAGAGACAGAGAGAGAGAAGACCCAAATAAAATCAGAAATGAAAAAGGAGATGTAATAATGAATACCACAGAAATACAAAGGATTTATAGACAATAGAGACCACTATGAACAACTATACATCAATAAATCCAAAAACTTGGAGGAAATGAATAAATTCCTGAACACATACAACTTACCAAGATTGAACCAAGAAGAAAAAGAAAACTAATGCCCAGTAATGAGATCAAATCAGTAATAAAACTCTCCCAAAAAAGAAAAGTCCAGAAATTGGTGACTTTATCACTGAATTCTACAGAACCCTTAAAGAAGAATTAATATCAATTCTGCTCAAACTATTTCAAAAATTTGAAGTAGAGGAAATTCTTCCTAACACATTTTATTGGGCTAGCATAACCCCAGTAACAAAACCAGAGAAGAACAAAACAAAGCTAGAAAATTACAGTCCAATATCCCTAATAAATGGACTGAAAAATCCTCAACAAAATACTGACAAACCAAATTCAACAACTTAGCAAAAATACAACACATCATGATCAAGTTAGATCTATTCTAGGAATGCAAGAATGGTTCAAAATATGTAAATCAATATACATGATACATCACACCAACAGAATGAAGGACAAAGGCACATGATAATCTCCATAGAAGCAGAAAATGAATTTGATAAAACACAACATCCACTCATGATAGAAAACTCTCAATAAATTAGGTATAGAAGGAAAGTACCTCAACTTAATAAAGGACATATATGAGAAACCCACAGCTAACATCATACTGAATGGGGAAAAACTGAAAGCTTTTCCTCTAAGAGTGGAACAATACATGGACGCCATCCACTTTTACAAATCATATTTAATATAGTACTGGAATTCCTGGCCAGAGCAATCAGGCAGGAGAATGACATAAAATACATCCAAATTAGAAAGAAGGAAGTCAAGTTGTCCCTGTTAGCAAGAAAAAACAACACATGATGTTATATACAGAAAAACCTAAAATCTCTACCAAAAAACTCTTAGAACTGATAAATTCAGTGAAGTTGCAGTATACAAAATCTACATGCAAATATCAGTAGCATTTTGACACAGCTGAAACAATCCTGAACAAAAAGAACAAAACTGGAGGCATCACATTACCATATTTCAAAATATACTATAAAGCTATATTAACCATAACAGCATGGTACTGGCATTAAAAACAGACACACAGGCCAGTAGAACAGAATGGAGAACCTAGAAATTAATTTATGTATCTACAGCCAACTGATTTTTGACAAAGGCACCAAAAACAGAGGAAAGGACACTGTCTTCAATAAATGGTGTTGGGAAAACTGGATATCCACATGCAGAAGAATGAAACTAGACCCCTACCTCTCACCCTATACAAAAATCAATTAAAAATGGATCAAAGACCTAAAGGTAAGGCCCAAAACAATAAAACTACTAGAAGAAAATGTAAAGGAAACACTTGAAGACATTGGTCTGGGAAAACAGTTTATGAGTAAGAATTCGAAAGCACATGCAACAAAAGCAAAAATAAACAATGGGTTTATATCAAACAAAAAAGCTTCTCCACAGCAATGAAAACAAAAGAATGAAAAGACAACATAAAGAATGGAAGGAAATATTTACAAACTGTTCATTAGTCAGGGGATTAGCTTTCAGAATATAAAGGGAATTCAAACATCTCAACAGCAATAAAAATAAACGATCTGATTAAAAAATGGACAAACGATCTGAGCAGACATTTCTCAAAAGAAAATATATGGATGGACAACAAATATATGAAAAAATGCCCCAAATCACTAATCATCACAGAAATGCAAATCAAAACCACAATGAGTTACCATCTCACCCCCGTTAGGATGGCTATTATCAATACAAAAAATAACAAATGCTGGCAAGAGTTCAGAGAAAATGAAACTCTTATACACTGTTGAGGGGGATGTAACCAGTACAGCCACTACGGAGAACAGCAGGGAGGTTCCTCAAAAACTACAGATAGAACTACCACATAATTCAACGATCCCACTCCTGGGCATTTATCCAAAGGAAATCAATGTATCAGACATCTGTACCTCCATTTTTACTGCAGCAGTATTCACAATAGCCAAGATGTGAAATCAACCTAGGTGTCCCACAACGGATGAATGGATAAAGAATATGCAGTATATATACACAATGGAATACCATTCGGCCATGAAAAAGACTGAAATCCTGTCATTTGCGGCAACATGGATGGAACTGGAGGCTATATGTTAGGTGAAATAAGCCAGGAACAGAAAGCTAAACACCATATGTTCTTATTCATACATGGAAGCTAAAACATTTTTTAAATTACAAAAGTTGATCTCATAGAAATAAAAAATCAAACACAGGATACTAGAGTCTGAGAAGTTTAAGAAAAAGAAGGGATAGGAAAAGATTTGTCAAAGAACAGAAAATTACAGCTGGATATAAGGAATAAGTTCTAATGTTCTACAACACTGTAGAACGACTACAGTAAACAATAATATATAGTTTCAAATTGCTAGAAGGATGATACTGGATATTCCCAAAACAAAGAAATGATAAATGTTTTAGATGGATATGCTAACTACCCTGATCTAATCACTGTATATCATAGTTTTGTGACATCACCATGAACCCCATGAATATGTACAATTATGTGTTAATTTAAAAATTTTTCAAAAAATTAAAAAATTTAAGAGAAAATAGAAAGTTTTTTTAATCTGAAAAAAATAAAAATAAAAAAATAAATGAGGGTCTCTTCCTTTTTGACAATTACGTCAATGTAATTCACTGGAGAAAGGAAAGTCTTCCCAACAACTGATGTTAGAACAACTAGACATATTTCTGGACATATACATAAAAAGAACCTCAACACACACAAAACATCAACTTAAAAAAACACAGATCTAATATAAGACTTAACATGTAAAAGTTCTAGAAGAAAATATAAAAGTTAGCCATAGAGTTCATACATATGACACAAAAGGCATAAGTCATCAAAGAAAAAATTTAAAAATAGAACTTCATTAAAAGATAAAATTTCTGCTCTTTGAAATGTATCATCAGGAAGATGAAAAGACAAGCCACAGACTGTGAGAAGACATCTCCAAAGCACATATCTGATAAACGACTGATATCCAGGAGATGGGAGCGGAGAAACCTTAGTACTCCAAGAAGCAGAACAACCCAATTTTAAAAATTTGCAAAAAATTTAAAGAGACACTTCACCAAAGAATATATAATTGGAAAATAGAACATAAAAATACTTTCAACATCAGTATCAATTAGAGAATCTCACTCAAAGCAAAACCAGAATAAAAACCTACTACCCACCCACCAAAACAGACAAAACAAAAATATATTGAAACTACACAGTGCTGACAATGATGTGGAGAAACGGGAACACTTACACTTACAGGTGTGGGGAATGGAAAAGTGCACAGCAATTTTGGAAAAGAGTTTGGTGGTTTTTAAAAAGTTAAGCAGACACTTAAAAATGTGTATCTCATTTCTAGACACTTATCTTAGAAACAAACATGTTTGATATCTACAAGCAAATGTTTACAGTAGATTTATTCATAATAGCCAATAATTGGAAACAATGTTAAACTCTATAAACAAATTGTGATAAAGCCACACAATGAATACTACTCGGTAATTTTTTAATGCACTGCTGATGTATGATACAACATAGCGGAACCTCAAATGCCTTATGCTGAGTGAAATAAGCCAGATACAAAAGACTATATGTAGTATGATTCCATTTATATGACATTCTAAAAAAGACAATGTTACAGGGACAGAAATCGGCTGGGGTCACCAGGGCAGGTAGAGGCAAGGAGGTTACCACAAGGGGGCAGCAGAGATTTTGATGGAATGATGGAACTGTTTTATATCTCCCTTTTGGCCGTGATCACATGAGAGTACCTATTTGTCAAAACTCACTGAATTATAAGCCAAAATAATTGAGATTTATTGTGTGTATATTATATATCGAATCCTCAATATATCCTGAAACAAATTTGAATTTTAAAAAATGTCAATCTCATGACGGAGGTCGAAAAGACTAAGGCAAAGAGAAAATAATCTTTTGTGGGAGAGGCAGGTAAGACCTGGGGGAGGGAATAAGAGGGAATAGCTTAAGGTAAAATGCTAAGAAAAGGAAAACTAATGAAAGCACGCACCCAGTGACAAAGAGCTTACACTCAGTAACTGTATCATCAAAATGTGTGCAAAAATATTAATACGGCCCCCTTAATAAACCTATGCATGTAAAATTATAAATGCGTTACAAAATAACGTCATGGCCTCTCTTCCCTTTCTACCCATTAATCTACAACACTGATAGCCACCTGGTATCTAAAGATTTTTCCTATGCATTCTAATTTTTCTTCCCTAGATAACATAAGAAGACAAAACAAGTAACTGTACAATGTTGATTTCTGAATATAAGTATAAAAGTTCTTACCACTAAAAAATGGTTAAGTATGTGGGAAGACAGACAGGTTAATTAGATTGACTTAATCATTCCACCATACACACACATATACAAACACACACATATCAAAGCATCATGTGCCTCATAATATGTATAATTTTATTTATCAATTTAAAATAAATAAGATGCTCTCAATGTTCTCAGTTAAATTGAATGCATGAACATCTGTATCCTGCAGGATCTTGGACTGGATAACATTTGAATATACCTTTTATTACATCATAGACAGAATAATAAAGTCTGATTCTCACACTGAAGAAACCAGAACTTCAAAGAATATAGGTAGTACCCTCTTTCCAATCTCGTATTCATGGGTTTTTCAATTTTCCCTGTTTCAAGGTGAGATTCCCTCAAAGAAAACATAGGACAACAGAGAAGTAAAGAACATTTTAAAGGAGATGAATGAAGAAAAGAAGAGAAGAAAAACACATGGATTGATTCTGTACTAGGCACGCTGCCTATCCTTCCCTATGTATAGTATCTCACTTAATCCTTAATGATCTCCCTGAGCCTCCTTGTGGTCAAAGGCAGCTATTATACACACAGAATATACTCAATGCACAGTATACACTCAACATAATAAATGGCAATTTAATAATAGTAATTGATAACAATAAAAACATAACACTACCACTGGAACATAAATTAATTTACCTTTTTATAAACAATTCATTTCCAACCAATTGTTCTGAGAGAACATCTAATAACGGTACATTTATTAAATTAAGTTAATCAAATATCTAAGGTAGACATCAGTGAAGAACTGCTTGTGTATTTACATAGAAGTACGATTCAAAACCAGTTGCTATTCTTTCTTCAGTACTTCCTATTTGTTGTGTCCTTTTTGATTAGCAAAGAATTGTTATATGATTATTCATTATGCGATATTAGTGCATTTTTTTGTCATAGATAGGTTCCTAGAAAAGAGCATACAAGCCAAATCAATTTACGGAGCATGTGATCATGTTATAATTATTATAAGATTTTTTTTAGATGCTGATTATAAAATTTTTAATTGTGTAGCTTATATGCCATTTCCATCAACTGTAATTCAACTATAAATATATATATACTAACATAAACATATATGCATACAAATGTGTGTGCATATAAGTGCACACACACAATAGAGTATGCTATTTTTGTAAATCCAAAGAAGAAATTTCAAAATTGCTTAATATGGATTTTTTTCTCTCCAAACATCCTTATCATCTCTATAGAATAAGTATCTCTATAGAATATATAAAATAAGTGTCTACATAGAATAAGTATCTCTATAAGATATATAAAATAAGTATCTCTATAGAATAAATATTTATGTATCTGTCACCACAATTCCACCTTCTCCCTGATTTTTAGGCTGGATATTTTTAAAACTTTATTTTTCAAATTAATATACAGTAAAATTAACTTTCTGTATGTACAGTTCTATGAATTCAATACATGTTCCAATCTGTGAAACTACCACCACAATCAGGACACAGAACATGTCCACCATCCCCCTAAATAAACTCCCTTGTGTGTCCTTTTGTGACATAACCTTCTATCACTGGCAACCACTGATCAGATCTATTCCACACATAGTTTTGTCACGAATACCACATAAGTGGAACTATACTATATGAAATTTTTGAGTCTGGCTTCTTTCAACCAGCACAATGCCTCTGAGATTCATTCAAGTGGTTGAGTATATTAGCAATTCATTTCTTTTTACTGCTGATTAACATTCCATTGTTTGGAACCAGAATTTGTTTACCCTTTCAACAGTTGAAGAACAGTGAGCAGTTTCCAGTTTGCGGTAACTATGAATAGAGCCGTTACAAATATTCACTTATAATTTTCTGTGTAAACATAAGTTTTTATTCCTCCAAGGGACATACTTTACCTAAAAGTGGGCTTCCTGGGTCATATGATCATTATATGTTTCACTTTATATTTTCCTTAATGTCAAGTGGTTTTAAATATCTTTTCACGTTCAGGCTTCATGCTGTGTTTATTGTGCCATCATACATCCTTTTTGATGAGGTGTTTGTTCAAGTCCATTATTCATTATTTATTGGGTTGTTTGTTTTCTTAGAGGTGAGTTTTGACAGTTCTTTATATGTTGTGGATATAGCTCCTTTGCTGAGTAGGTGATTTGCAAACATCTCCTCACAATATGTAACTTGTCTGTTCATTCTCTTAACACTCAAATTAATCTTTTAAAATTTGTTTTAGCTACTCCAGTTACTTTGCTTTTCCATATACGTCTTAGAATCAACACCTGTAAAAATTCCTGCTAGGATTTGACTAGAATTGTAATAGACCTACTAGATCAATTTGGGAAGCAGTTGCTATCTTTACCATGTTGAGTCTTCTAATCTACAAACATGGTCTGTCTCTCTATTTATTTGGGGTTTCTATGACTCTTTTCATAGATTTTTTTTATCATTTTTGGCATATAGATACAATGTATATTTTGCTAGATTTATACCTAAATATTTTTTGTTAAAACTATTATTATTAAAAAATTCTGTTTCCAATTGTTCATTTATACATAGAAATATGACTAATTTTGTGTTGATCTTGTATCCAATGACTACACTAAGCTCACTTATTTTTTGTAGATTCCTCGAGATTTTCTACATAGACAATTGTGTCCCCTGCAATAGTTTTGTTTCTGCTTTTTAAATCCGTTTGGCTTTTACTATTTTTTCTTGCCTTATTGCCCTAGCTAGAGCTTCTGTTACAAAGCTGAATAGCACTAGTAAGAGTGAATATCTTTTCCTTATTCCAATTTTAGGAGGAAGGCATGCTGTACTCCACTGTTAAGTAAAATAGCTTAGGTTTTCGTGCATCTCCTTCTTCTGAGAAGAAGTTCACTTCTACTCATATTTTTTTATTATGAACAGGTATTGGAAGTTTTCAAATGCATTTTTTTACAACAATTGACATAATCATGTAATTTTCTTCTTTAGACAGGTAATGTATTGGATAACATTAATTGGTTTTAAAAAATTGAACCAACCTTGCATTCTCAGAATAAATTTTCCAGCAGGTCACAGAAAATTATTGTCTTTATAAACTTCTGGATTTTATTTGATCATTTTTGAGGGTTTTCACACCTGTATTAAGGAGGGATATTGACCTGTAGTTTTATTTTCTTGTACTGTCTTTGTCTGAGTTGTTATCTAGGTAATATGGCCTCATAAAATGAGTTGAGAAGTATGTTCTTCCTTTTAATTTCTGCACAAAAAGGAGAGATTATGTAGGACTGTTGTAAATTCATGTTTAAATGTTCTAATCAAATTTTATGGTGAAAGTAAGGTTAGAAATTTCTTTTTTGAAAGGTTTCTAACTATAGTTCAATTTATTTTTAGTTGTAGCAGTATTTAGGTCATCTATTATTATTTAATCTTGTGTTAATTGTTGGTAGTTCGTGTTTCCTGAAGATTTGTTCCATTTCATCTAAATTGTCAAATATGTGCACAGAGTTGTTCATGTATTATTGTTTTAATGTCTGTATGGTATATAAAGATATGGCTGGCTTTATTTCTCATATGGCAATTCGTGTCTTATTACTCTTTTTCTTTGTTAAGTCTTGTTAGAAAACTGCTAATTTTATTGATCATTCCAAAGAGCCAGCCCTTTGTTTCACGGATTTTCTCCAATATTTGGTTCTTTCAAATTTAATTGCTTTTTGTTATTATCTTTATTATGTCTTTCTGTTTGCTTTGATTTTATTTCCCACCTCTCTTTTTTTTCTAGGTTCTTTAGCTGGGAAATTAGATTGCAGTTTGGGACTTGTCTATTTTTCTAATGTGTACATTTAGTGCTATAAATTTCCCTTTCAGCACTGTTTTAGTTGTGTCCCATAGATTTAGATATGATGCATTTTTATTTTCATGCAGTTCAATACTTTTTAAATTTCTCTTGAGCTTTCCTCTTTGGCCCATTGATTATTTAGAAGTATGTTGTTTAGTTTCAAATGTTTGAAGACATCGTCCCCTTTTAAATCAACAAATAACCCTCCTATGTTTGTTAGACTATGTCAAGAACAGATCAAAATTTCCATTTATAAGTGGAAACCTTTTACATACGTAATTTATAGAGAAGAACTTAGAAAATCATCGGAGACTAGAAGAGAGTGATAGAATGATTATAATTTCCCTAGATTCTAAGAGAAAACAACTATGGAATGAGGAAAATAGGCTTATTGGGTGAAATCTGAGAATTAAAGAACCACATATTACTCTCGACAATAAGTATTTAGTTAATCAGAAAGCCCGGTGATTAACAAGTGAGCACTTGGACCTTTTGCTGCATATTGGCTACAGATTTCATGACACTATGACTGATTCTGCAAAGACTCATTCAGCTTTCATTTTTCAAAATGAGATAGTATCACTAAAGGGAACCAAATTACAAAAACAATTATTCACCTACAATTTACATTTCCATTAAGCAAACATGCACTTTAAATTCAAGCAATGAAATAAAGTAGCCATAAAGAAATTTTCTTCATTTCAAAAAGAAAACATATTATCCCTATCATATGCTGATTAGAAGCCAAAAAACCCCTAATTTGCTAAAAAAAAAAAAAAAAAAATTCCATAAGAACAGGCACAAAATTCCTTTAAAACAACATATTTCTTTGCTACACTAAATATAGTTTTACCAAGGGCAGCGATATTGGCAATGGAAATATGTCAGACAGAAATCACAGAGAGCTGACAAATTATGCTGCTCTGCTCCTAAATTTCAGGGGTCTGGGAAGAAAGCAATGTAAGAGGGCTCCATTGCAACCAGTGGAGCAATCCCAGAGACCCATGGTTCCAAGCAGGGAAGCTCTGGGAAAGGTGATAAGGAGCCGCAAATGGAATTGGCTTAGAGATTAATTGTTAGGACATGAGAAAGGAAGGGGCTTTAGTTTCACAGAATAACAAGGGAATCAGCAGTGGATATGCTACTTGTTAACTTGTTTTTAACCTTGGTTAAACAACCACAGTTCTCAGGCTGACCGTTTCCCTGCCTCTGAAGCAGAAGCGACTACACATCTGTAAGTTCCATTCCACATAAAAAAAATTATAATATGGTGATTCCAACATTTATTAGACATCTACTTCAAAGGACATGAAAAAAGCTGGTGGGAAACAGGAAAGAATAAAGCATTTGTATCGAAACACCTGGGATCAAACCTTCACTTTACATTTTACTGTGTGGCAAGTCAACTCGAAGAATATGAAGTTTATCTTACTCAACAATGAAGGATTGTTTGAAAAAAATAAATGTGATAACGTGAGTTAAAATGTGTTGTAAGTTGTAATCATACAATAAAATATTATTGTCCATGGTCAATAGTCAAAGACCTGTGATTCAAGGGCAGGGAAGACTAGTCACAGTAAGAGGTATCAGTCTGGAATCTCAGTTCATAGCTGGACAGGTATGCCACTGCCCTGGCTGTTGGGTTTTAACAAACTGCATATGTAAATTTTTCTAAGCTTTTGCAGTATGAGTACTTTGGGGACCAATCAGATCCTTTATACATGAGGTTGGATATTCTTTGTTCTGTTTTGTTTTTTCCTAGCTCAAAGACTCTTGAATTTCCTTTTTTTTTTCTTTTGAGAAAACAAGAATTTTTTTTTCAGCTCCAAGACTCTTGAGCATACTATAGAAAGTGAGACAATACTGTACAGTTTTTGGTCACTAATATCCACAAAGTAATTGGTTATTAGAATTTTGGGTCATCTTCTGAGAAGAAATCAATTCTGAAAAACAATCAAATGTATACACTTTTGCTCTTATTATATTCCCAGGCCCTTTACTTGTCTGTACTGCAACAGCCACCACCCCCTGACAAGCTCTCATTCCCTTCCGCATGGAGCACCAGCAGGCCCACATAACCGGTTTCCCCAACTATGCCAGACGATCGATTTTACACGCACAGCTTCTGTTCTAGAAACACCAAAAATTCTTTGCACTTTTACTTCTTTGTATCCTCATATTCCCTTCTTAGAGAATCTGCCCTCCTCAACATCCCAATGGAGTCTCATACATCACGTTTTCCTCTCCCTCCAGAGGAATTTCCTAATTCTCCACATTTGGGCATTTTGCTTCCACCAAACATCACAATTCCTGGGATTTATCTTTATACTTCATGGAATTCCTTTCCTTCCAGCTCTGAAGGTTTAGAGTCTCTTAGTTGTCCTTCAAGAATTTCAGACATACCAAGCACATTTATTTCCCATTTTCTGTGTCAGATGTGAAGTAAATATGTTCCAAAGTAGTCGTTCTAAAATTTTGCTATTAGACTCATCGAGGCAATATGGCAAAAATAGAGGTCCAGACTCTCTCCTTAAATGAATTTCAGCCATTTTATGATTTATAAGCTATCCAAGTAAGGACTCTGATATATATGGACAGTTGAAAGGCACTGCTGGGGTCTGGGGTAATATAATTCAGCTGCCACAGAAAGGTTCAGTTTTGAGAGCATCAGACAGGAAGAGGAAGATGGCTGACCAGAGACATCAGCTGCCAGATCGCCTCAGAAAGAAGGAAAAGTTTTAGATTTATAAAAATATATAGATTGGTTGTAACTCCGAGAGAAAAAGTGCCAGAACCTACCAAAGATTCCATGGGAAGAAGGTGTGGAGAAGAATAAGAAGGAGCAAGATATCAGCAGAGATCAACCCCTAAGAGGCCTGGAGCCCAGTAGAAAGGGTAGGTGGGAGTTTTGTTTCTCCCTCCCTCACATGTCTGGCAGTCAGCAGGTTCCTCAGCTGCTAGAGAGCCTTTCTACTCCCACGAGCCCAAAAGCTGCTGCCGCCAGTGAATGGGGAGCTTCTTGAGGACAAAGCACCAGGCTGCCAGCCCCCTCAGGGTCACTACCCATCACCACAGACCTGAGCCAAGACGGCAGGTGCCATATTGTTTCTCCACCCACTGTGAGCCTTTGTCCTCCCCTGGGAACTTCAGCCCCTCAGTTTTCATCTCACTTGTTCCCACACAAACATTTCCCACCTCCAGCTCAGACTACAGGAGCCAAAGGGGCCTGAGATCTGTGTGACCCCAGAGCTTGGACATTCCAGGTGGGCTGCCTTCCAGAGACAGGGACAGAGAGGACCAGAGTCCATTCAGACTCTTTTCCTCCTCCACCCGTCAACTGCCTCTCCCCTGCCCGCTGCTGCCAAGTGGGACAATTAAGCCAAGTGTCCCAGAAGTAGCTGTTTCCCTCTGTTGGTGTGCACACCACATTGAGACTTCCACGGAGAGTGGGGGCAAACCTTTCCCCTTGAAGACCTGCAGCAAAGCAAGGGGTGATCAGTCCATGAGATCCCTGCCTTCCAGCCCTCCCCAGTGCTGCTCACCTGACTGCTCCATTGGAGCAGAGCAAGGCATATCCCAAAGCAGAGGGACATAAAACCTGCTTGAGCACTCCATGGCAACTCAGGACCAGCACACTTCTCCCCGGCACAGTCGGGGATTGAACTTGGGGGACCCAGGGACAGGCCCGCAGGCCAGATCCCATGCCCCAGGACTAGATAGTGTTGCTCAGGCACCCAGAAGGGAGATTCGCGAATTAATCTTGGGAGGCAAGGGAGATCTTGTGGGCAGAACTGAAAAGAGAGCAGAGTGTGGGTCCCAGCTGCAGCGTACTCTTGGAGCAACCCTTTCCCCACAGGAAAGCTGCACTCTCAGCCCAGGGTGGGATCCTAGACAGGGAAGCTCCCAGCCCTCAGCATCATCATGGGGTAGCTCAGCTGGCTGGGGCTCTTGCCTGCTGGCAGACATCGAAAGAAGACCACCGGGCAGGGGAATGGGGAGGAGAGTGAAACACACTCTGGACTGCCAGACTGTGAATCTCAGATGGCCCTTACCCCACAACCAGACTTTCTGGCTGGGTGGGGCCGCTTTAGCCCTCCGTAGTGGTTTTCCCCAGTGGCCAGGGAGCAGACCCTCCAGCCCTGTAGAAACAGCCTGAGGGCAGACTCACCCAACTCAGCCTGCTCAGCCTCACTCCCCGACCTGCCTCTGCTCTGGTGGAGAATAAGGAGTCCCCTAGGAGCTCCAGAGCCCCACCCACCAGCTGGAGTGTTCGAGTGCTTCTCCTGAGGGGCTAGAGCTGGTCACAGGTCCCAAAAACAACACTGAAGTTGGTTTTTTCTGGCAAGCGCCACCTACTGGCAGGGAGGTCAATCTGTATAGTCCTTCATGGCATTTACTGACAATTATACAGGGTGAGGCTGACTCTTACCCACAAGTGCCACCGACTGGTTTAGAGATTAAACTGGGCATCCCAATATAATTCAGGTAGTTAAGAAGATCACAGGGCTAGAGAAAGAGAAAGGATTTCAAAGACCTCCATCTTCCCCTATCAACAAGAGACAGGGAATCTGCCCACACACATAGCTCGGCACCGCTACAGCCTACAAACAACTGGCAACTGAGAAAACCACTCCAGTATAGAAATCTACAACCAAGGCATCCATTCAGAACCTAGACCCCCATCGAAGCACCCACAAGCAAAGCCAAAGGTTCTTACCCAATATATGCTACAGACACACCCTTAAGAGTGAGAGGGGG
>CAUYSK010012429.1:0-29914 GCA_963575035.1 Avahi laniger
CAAGTAGAGTTTGCTTTATGAATCTGGGTGCGCCTGAGTTAGGTACATAAATATTTAGAATTGTTATGTCTTCTTGTTGAATTGTACCCTTCACCATTATATAGTGACTCTCTTTGTCTTTCATCACTTTTGTTGATTTGATCATGAACAGTAATTGGCAAAGAGAGGAAAGGATTTTTTTTAAAAGAAGTTATATGCTTCCAAAATTAAGTCTCAGACTGAGTGTAGCAGTCAAATATTGAGAAGTATATTATTCCCAAAGATTTATATTAAATATTTAAAATAAAATACAACATGGAATAATAAATACAAAGTTCCTTTGTTGCTAAATATTATTCAAAAATAAAAGCCTTACTGATGAGTAAGCAAAGATTTATAAAATGATCCTTCATTGTCTGTGTGCAGAATATGATTACGATTTCATTCATGAGACTATTTGTATTTGCGGGCCTGAGCAAGACAACTCATAGGACATTTGAGTAATTTTAATTTTTTCATCCTATAAAGGATTAATAAAATTAAAGAGTTTTAATATCAAAATGAGATAACTTTTTAATTAAAAATTAATGAATCACTTCTTCAGAAGAATTTTCACACTTGCTTTTATCCAAAAAATAAGGAGTATTTAATAAGTTTTCTCTTGGTACTTTTTTTTTGTCAAACAAATTCAATGTCATCTTAACTAATTAACATGTATCAGATATGGCTGCCAATATCTGTTTCTTCTATCTCTCCTAAATAATTTTGTTGTATTTAATTTTTAGTTATTATAAGATGTACTATGCTTAATTTTATCACCCACTATAATTTCTTTTTCTAAGGAGGCAGTGTACAACGCTAAGTAAGTAAATATTTATTAGGTTTTACTAATAAATGTTAAATAACTAAAAGAAACAGTATTTAAAAAATGTGAACAAGACCTTGCTATTATGTCTGAAATTTCAAAATATGCAGCATGAGTAACCATAATTTATTTTTTGTAGACTCATAAGAGAAAAATTTTTTGGCCTCAAATTTAGAAGCACGGTAATTTTATGACGTAAAAGACAAATGAAACTCAGTTGTCGGTAATTTGAGAAAGAAGCTATACTTCCATTACTAATTATGTTTGTCTTCTACTAAAATGTTGACCAAATACCAAATACAACGTGTTCTTTTAATCAGCTCTTGCATTTTATATTTATAACAACTCCACAAAGTAGTGTGGTAACTGAACCATGGAAGGTTTAATTTTATTTTTCTTCCTTCTATTTAATATTTTTTAAGTCTTTACCATTTATCCTTGATAAAACAGATGTTATTTGGTAGGAAATACTTACTTTAGAAAATCTTGAGTATCTCTGACAATTAAACATGACAACATGTTTTCATAACTAGCTCCTTTTAAAGTTTGAATTTAAAATGTTTGCTATACTTAATTACAAAAGGAACTAAGGAAATAAATATTACATAATTTATGTTTCTGTATAGTTTATTATTCATATTTTGCATTTATAAAATTGTTACTTTGGAAGCAATTTTCCATAAAAATAATTATCTGTTTTATCTTCTAAATTAGGAGATAGCTCTACATAATGATTATTTGAACAATGTTATTTTAGGTTTTCCACATTACACTTACGTCAAGTCCACAAAGGAATTACTGTGTGATATGGCCTTTTTGTAACAATCTGGCATTTTTGAGAAAACAAAAAGTGACTGAAATGCAACAGAGATGAAGAAAGTCAGGCAATAAGAGGAGAAAATCAGAAATAATGAACATAAAGCATAGAATCAATCCTTTGATTCTAGGTTCATGCGAATGACTTGCTAGACCAATGAGAATTGTGAAAACACAGAGGCTTAAAATGGGTGGATATGCACAACATAGCTTGCTATTTTCCACCTTTGCCAACAACAGAGCACACCCAGGTTAACCTGCTAGAAAATGAGGGCTACATGGAGTAGATGTGAATTGTCCCAGTTGCCTCAGCAATGGCCAGCCTGCATGAGCCAACAGCCATCTTACTCCCAGACATCTGCGCAAGCCCAGCCAAGATCAGTTGAGTCTCCTCATAAAACCCCTAGCTTCCTAGCTTTTCTTAGACATGCAAGTAGTAAACACATATGCCACCAAATTGTAGGGAAGTTTGTTATGTAGTAAAAGTAAAAAATAATACCAGATTCTTTCTGATTATCAATGCAATCTTTAGATATTCTAAGGTACAGTTGGTACCCTAACTAGAGTAAAACAGACCTAACATGACACTTAAACACTAAAGTAGCCCACCCTCACAAAACAAGCTACAAAGAAAATCATCTTAGTTTGAATTTATGTTATATATATAATATGTACACACATATATGCATGAGATTCTAATGCATAAATGAATAGATACGTCAAATATGTATTCATAAATTTGACATACTTATTCATAAATTTGACATATCTATTTATAAATGTGTTAGGAATTCTGAGGTGTATGATTTAGTTAAAAATCATGTATGGGCTTTGGTTACAGGCAGGCCTGAATTCAAATCCTGTCTCTACCATTTATTACTATTTATTTATTATTATTGCCATGGGAAAGTAATTTAAACATACATGCTCCAGTTTCCTGTCTGTAAATTGAGATTTAATATTATTCTATAAAATTAATACTGAGGCATGAATAAAATATTACAAACAACCAATTCATTCATTGATTTATTCATTCTAAAATATTTATTGAGCATCTACCATATCCTAAGCATAGTTTTAGGATATGGAAGTGAACTAACCAGACAAGGTCTTGCCCTCATATAGTTGACATTCTAGGAGTGGCAAACTGATAATAAACAAATTAACATAATATATTAAATAAGAGACATGAAAAAGATACCACAGATAAAATAAAGTCGGGGTAAAGGGAACTGTGAGCAATGGGTGTGGAGTTGTAAGAAAAGAGTTTATTGTAAGTTGAGATCTGAACAGAGACCTGAAGGAAATGAAGAACTGTGGATGTTTGGAGGAAGAACATTACGAGGTGACGTTCGCTTGGCAAGAACAAGGAACTGCCATGTGCCTAGAGTGCAATGAGCAAGGGAGAGAGAAGGAAATGAGTTCAGCGAGGCAGTGGGGAGCCAGATCCCGCAGGTCCTTGCAGGCCAAGACAAGGATCTGGTTTTTTAATCTAAATAAGATTGGAAGCTTGTATGTATACCACAATTGACCCATTACACTAAGACAGCAGGTCATTTTTTCCTATCTCTTTCCATATTCTCCTTCTTATTTGTCTTTTCTCCTTTCACCTCTATAATGTAAAAATTTCAGGTCACTAAGGCAATAACTGATAGTCCACCAAAGTGGCAGCATGCTGACTCACGAAAGTCAGCCTTACATGAAAAGCTTAAACATGAAAATTAAAAAAATAAAAATTAGTTATCAGCCTTTATAGTAACATGTGATTTTATATGTGTTTCCCTGACTAGTTGTTTCATGTCTGTCATGCCCACAAACCCCATGTAGGCAGGGATGTTTGCTGGTTTTGCTCACCATTACATCCCAGCATCTAAAAAAGCCCATCTGGAACAAAATGTTCAAGACATTATGTCCCTAACATTTCTATTTATTTTTCATGATGAGATTTCTGCCTTTTTTCAGAGGTCCCTTATTTTTGAAAAACAAAATACTGCCGATTGTATTAGTTTTCTATCGCTGCTGTAAGAAATTATCACAAATGTGCTGGCTTAAAATAACACAAATTGATTATCTCACAGTTGTTTAGGTCAGAGTCTAGTGGTCTTGGCTTGTTTTTCTGCCTGTGTCTCAGGAGGCCAAAATGAAAGTGTCTGCAGGGCTGCATTTCTTTCTGGATTATAAAAGAGAAACCATTTGAACAGATATTCAGATTTTTGCTGGAATTGAGCTTTATGACTATGTAGGAGCCCCAGTTTCCCAGCAGCAGGTGGCCAGGAGTCATTCTCAGCTTCTAGAGGCTGCCCCCACTGCTTTGCTCAGGGCCCCCTCCTCCATCCTCAAGGCCGGCAAGGAAAGGTCGAGTCTCTCTCACATTTTGAATCTCTCTCTCCCTCTTCCACTGTATCTCTCTCACTGACTCTTCTCCCTTCCTCTTTGATTTTCAGGGTCTATGTGATTAGATAGGGATCACATGAATAGTCTAGATTCATCACCCTATTTTAAGCACAGAAGAAGAGTAAACTTTAATTCTATCTGTAAACTCCTTTCGCCATGTAATATTAAAATATTCACAGATACCAGAGATTAAGGCACGTACATGGTGGGATGGAAGACATACTGTCTACAAAACCAAAAATTTACAGCGCTCAGTTTTTCAAGATTCATATATTCTACATACACAAGTTAGGATTCTGCCAAAGTTTTGCATATTCTCAGTAATCTTGGAAGTACCTTTATTTTCCTACTCTAAAAAAGCAAAGCAGACCTCGAAGGTGTGTTTTCATTATTTCTTACTGACATAGGTTCACTTCCATTTGTATTAAATAAAACCTTGTGGTTGAGGCATGAGAACTTTTCTGAAAAGGTGCAATGAGATAGAAAACTGTCTTTTTGAACTTTTTACCACGCTAAAAATAAAAAATCATCTTAGAGTCCAAACAGATAGGAATTGTTACAGTCTCTGAAAGCATGTACCCTGCAATGAATTTAATTTAATCTTTACAAAATAACTTGACTGGAAAACACAGTTCAGGAGGCCGCGCTGAACAATGAGTTTCATTTATGGTGAAATAAAATGGCTAAGAGTACAACTATAATCTCTACTTCATATACTACACTGATGTTATGATTTTATGTAACACCATTTTTCTGCCTAGCACTGAATGCAATTTTAAAGTTGTCAAAGTCAAAAATACTTTAGAATACAAATAATCTCCGTGAAATATAGTTTATATCACAGTAAAGTCACAAGTTGATAGTTTTCCTTCCAAATCTTTTATGAATATAGTAGTCTTCCTTTTTCTAATTATATTCAATTTCAGTTAACAAAAATTAGGTAAACTTCAATATCTCTACTTTCATCAGGATTACGATCACTTAAATAGAACTTGTGAAGTTAATGAGATAGTAATCATATAAAAAACTATTTTTAAGGTGAACTCAATATAAAGCAGCACATTTTTTCTGCAAATATTCAATAAATAGACCTGTACATCAAATCTACACCTTGTTTACTAACATTAATTCTTAAAAATAAAACTAAATTAATATTTCAGTTCAATTAATATTTCAGTTCAATTGTGTGAAGTTATATATCATAAAATTCTACTAATCCAGACACATTATAGCAGAAATAAATAGTTTCCAATTCTATTATAGTGAGTAAGGACATGATATCAACTCTAAAATTGATAGGGTTACTAAATAGCTGGAAATATCTCCTAAACAACAGTAACAATGAATTTAGTAACGCCAGATTTAACATGTAAATTCTAGAAAGTAAAAGAAAATATATATATATACATTTTTTAAAATTATTGAATAGCTACTCATAAAAATAAAACAGAACACACAGTAGACTAGAGACCATGAAAAATCTGAGAGACTGGAAGTAGGTAAGATTGAAAAAGAAAACCTCAGTCCAGACTATTCACTGAAAGGGCAAAAAGCATGCAGGATAAAACTCAGGAAGAAATGGCAAGGTCTTTATCTGAGGCACCTGAGCAAGAACAGTTAAGCACTAGATCTTCCCTCTCCCAAGAGCGGCTCTGTCCTATGTATGTGTGGGGACGGGAGAACAGCAAGAACAGGGAAAACGAGTGGAGAACCTGATAGAGAAACAAGGGAGTGTTTCAGATGGCTAAGGAAACACAGTGTGTGGAGATCAAATGTAAATATACCCCTTTTACTGACACACATTAGCTATCTTTCTTTCTTATTGTTTCTTACTGGAAACAATTCAGAGAGCAAGGCCTAACAGCAGCAGCTCTTTGCCCTGGTCCGGGCTGGCTATACCAGCAAAGTCTAACAGCCTAGAGACTAAAGATTGGGTGACGATCTATCATGGTTTGCCCAAAATTTGAGTTTATACCTGTAGTTCCGGTGGACCACTCAATTTGGCATTTATCTTCATACTAGCAGACAAGTTTGAATAATATATCAAACACTCTAGCAAGAAATCTCAATTTCAGAGATGAGTACAAACTCAAGTACTGCCAGGCAATTGAGGAAAGACAACCCAATTAAAAAGATATAACAAGCTTAATAAATGAAAAAAAGAAAAACCTCAAACCAAAGAAACAAAGTGAAAGGAACATTCAGAATTATAGTTTAAAATGAGAATACTTAATGTCCAAGAGAGATAAGCTAATACATATAAATTGCTAGAAAATGAGGGATCAAATTTAAAAAGATCTTTATGAAAAATACCAATAGAGACAGAAATAACTTCTACGATTATAAAATAAAGACATAAATACATGAATAGCAGAATGAATGAGTTTTTGCTTTTTGCAAATGAGCTGGAAAATGGGCCAAATTATATTCCAAGAACATACGACAAAGGCATAAACAGAGATATGGAAAGAAAAAGTGATCTAGAGGCTAAAAGTTCCAACATTAGCTAATAAAAAATAAAATAAAGTAAGAGAAGGCTGAGGAGACAATATGGGAAAAATAATTGCTGGAAATTTCTGAGAATAAACTCATTTCTAGAGTTCACATCTTAAACTTGACAGTCATTAAACTCATTGTTTCTGTTTAGAAAATATTTCCAGCTGTTTAGTAATCCTATCAATTTTAGAGTTGATATCATGTCTCCACTCATTATGATAAAACCGGGAGCTATTCATTCCTGCTGTAATGTCTCTAGACAAGTTGAATTTTATAATACGAACACTTCACATATCAGCAGAGTAATTCTCTTTCTAGGATTCTGAACTGCAATATGAATTTAGCTTTATTTTTAAAGATTAGTATTGGTAATGTTTTTGAGAGAAAGGCATGTGTACTCAGACTGAGAGGGCTCAGCTAGGTCCAAGCAGAACAAATAAACAAAAAAGCAAACAAATAAAACCCTCATCTCCTTTCAAGTTAATGAAATTAAGGACAAAGGTAAATTTCTGAATAATCACGACAAAAGAAAAAAGTACAGTAACAGAAGAATGCTCAATACCAGCCTAAGCTGCAAGATGACAACCAAGTAAGGTGAAAAGACAAAGAGCTCTTGAAAACGGGTAGAGGAAAGACTGATTACCTGTAAACAGATGATGATTAATTTGAAGACCGATTTGTCAGCGGTGACAGTGGAGTCTGAAATCAGTGGAATCTCTCTTTACAGTGCTAAGAAGAGTAAATGTCAGATAGAGTGATACAGCAAGCAAGACTGTGTTACAAGAATAAGGATGGAAATAAGATATTTTTACGTTAAAAAAGCTATCGTACTTTATATACTATATAGTTGTAGGTATCTCAAATTTTTTATCTATATTAAATATATCTCAATTTTGTATATATATTACTTTATGCCTAGCACACAATATGTGCTAATTTTAATGACTAAATGAATAAGAGTGCTTGTCACTAAAAGTCTGTCACTAAAGGGATTTCTAAAAGATATACTTGAATAAGAAGAAAAATGACGCTGGAAAGAAGGTCTGAGATGCAAAAGCGAATGATAAAGGAAGAAACTAATAAATGTAGGTAAATCCAAACAGCAATTTATTGTATAAGACAATTTGTAAGGTGAAATAAAAGTAAAGCTTAAGCGTTGTTCAGCAAGAGAGCAAAGATCTTTATAAAATACAAACTTTATTATGTGAGCTTGTAGCAACACCAAGGATATTTAACACAAACAGTAAACCTAGAGTATATATGTCCCAAACCAGTAAACCAAACAGACGAAATAGGAATGGGGATACAGGATGGTAGAAAGGACCTGAATCATTTCAATAAAAAGAGAGAAACAAAGAAAAACAGAAAAGTAGAAAACAGAAAAAAGATTTTGCCACCTGTTTATCAAAATAAAATCTACCAATTTCCTGAATATGTTAATAACAAAAGGGATCCACTCAAAGCATGTGGTCAGAGACTAGCTGAAAGTAAAAGAATGAGGAATGCTATACCAAAAGAATTCTAACCAAAAAAAAAGGCTGATTTGCAACAGCATGGATGGAACTAGAAAACATTATGTTGAGTGAAATAAGCCAAGCACAGAAAGACAAATCTTGCCTGTTCTCACTCATATGCGGGAGCTAAATATTAAAAACAGTTGATCTCATTGTAGAATAATGGCTATTAGAGACTGGGAGGGGTAGCAGAGAGGGGGGCCATAAAATGGGGCTGATTATTGGGTATAAAAATATAGTTAGATAGAATGGACAGTATTTGCTACCACAACAAAGTGACTATGATCAACAATAAGTTAGGTATACTTTAATTGGTATTAACTGATCAACACATAAGTGCACATATAAGAATAACATCTGTTGGATGTCGGGTTGGAGGGGACAGGTACATGCATACACAAGGAGTGCAATGCGCACCATCTGAGAGATGGACACGCTTGAAACTCGGACTTGGGGGCGAGTGGGGACAAGGGCAACATACGTAACCTAAACATCTGTACCCTCATAATATGCTGAAATAAAAAAAATAAATAAATAAATAAAAAATAACTAGAAGAGTGGAATTGGAATGCTCCTAACACAAAAAAATGTTAAATGCCTGAGGTGATGGATACCCCAATTATCTTGATTTGATTAATTCACATTGTATACCTGTATTAAAACAATACATGTACCCTATAAAAATATATAACTATTGTATCCATAATAATTTAAAATAAATATATATATTTTTTAAAGGCTGAAACAGTAAAAAAAAATCATGAGCAGAGAAAAGGAAAATTCAAGAAAGGAATATTCCATGCTAACCTCATTCACAAATATATATGCAACATTTCTTGAGATAATATTGTAGATATAATTGTGAAAAGCAAGCTATAATAAAGCTTCTATAAACAAAAACTTAAGAACTTTGGAATGGAAAGAGTTCTTAAACAAGATGATAAAAGCAATAACTATAAGGAAAAGATAAATAAATTTGATCATATTAAAATTGAGATGTTATGTTCATCAACAGTTAGTATTAAGAAAGTGAAAGACAAATCACAGAGAAGACAATATTAATAATATGTATAACTGTCAAATATAACAATAATATATAAAAAAATTACAAATCAATAACAAAAATAATATAAATAGGCAAGAGATTTAAAGAGGCACTTTATAAGAAGATATCTAAAAAATTAAATTTTATTAGTCATCAGGAAAATGCATATTAAAGCCTCAGTGAAATACTACTAAACCAGAAGGACCAAAATAAAAAAGACTAACAATACTGCATATTGGTGAGATTATGGAGCAACTGGAAGTTTCATACACTACCGGTGGAAATATAAATCACTACGTTTACGGAAAAACTATTAAGCAAGATCTGTTAAAATGGAACATCTACAAACCCTATGACTCAGAAATTCCATTCCAAGGCATATAATTAAAAGAAATGTATATAAAAAAAAAAGAAATGTGTATTTATGTGTACCAAGAAATATATACAAGAATGTTCACTATACTGGTATTCATCAAAGCATCAAACTGGAAATAATACAAATTTCCATCAGTAGTAAAATGGATAAATAAGTTGTGATAGATTATTTTACTGAGAATGAATTAATTATTGCTACAATGTGGATTATAGCCCAGAAATTATAAGGTTGGGTTAAAGAAGGCAGACAGAAAACAGTATATACCATGTTACTCAATTTATATATAAAGTGAAAAACAGCCAAAACAA
This sequence comes from Avahi laniger, assembly GCA_963575035.1. Classification (NCBI taxonomy): domain Eukaryota; kingdom Metazoa; phylum Chordata; class Mammalia; order Primates; family Indriidae; genus Avahi; species Avahi laniger. The sequence goes on from CAUYSK010012429.1 coordinate 9,794, forward strand.
ACCAATGGTGATAGACCAGAATAGTAGTTACTTTGGGGCAGTGGTAGTGACTTGGAGGGTCTGGGGAGGGGCTGGGCCCAGGAATCCTCATAATGTTCTATTTCTTCATCTTGATAATGGTTGCCTGGGTGATTCACTTTAGAAATGCATTAAAATGTACACTAATAATTCATGTACTTTTCTATATATATTTTAATGCAATAAATTTTTTATTTTAAAAAATGTATGATTTGTAGGTTGTTGACTATAATTAATAGTAAAGTCACAAAGCTTTATAGTAATATAAAATTTGATCCTTTCTGTTACTGCTTTATAATATTTTTATAATAAAATTACATATAAAGCATCATTCCTAAAATGCTAGTTTTTTTAAGAAATGGATACGTTGACTCAGTATAATTTAGCTTTATATATAAAAAGAAAGTTTTTAAAATGTTTTAAATATCTTAACATTTCTTAGAATTCCACATTTCATTACATTTCCTCTAAATGCAAATCCCTCTCTTTGTGAAGAATAAACTGCCCACATAATCTCAAGTTTGAACAATGAAACCTATTAATAACAACATAGAGTGATGTTTTAAGTTATAGAGAACTATAATGTATTCAGATAACCAATGCTGACTCTACAAAGTATGCTACTAAAATCAATTTTTATCACTTGAAATATATTGCAATTAGAGAGCAATGCCAAGTCACTGACACACTAATGGGTTTTAAAATATTTCAAAAAGAATAAGGATATTGTGAAGTGTTTTAATTGAAATGCAGTTCCACTAAGTATAACAAATTGGATGATATGAGCCTTCTGTAATGCTACCGTATAAAGCTACCATACCATATAACGTTGAGTTTTAATAAATGTGCAGCATTGTCTAACCACATTTTATATAACACTTATCCTACACTGAACTATTTAAAAATCTTTATATCTTCTAATATAAAAGGAGTTGTCTTCTGTGTTCCAAGTGTTTGATTTTTAATTTTATTTTAGAACCAGAGTACAGCATTTCCAAAGAGGATCTGCTCTACCAAATTAGACATGGCTTGCCTGAAAAAAAAGAAAAATCTCTTACTGAAACATATTTTTCATGTATTCATCTACAACATACACTGCATGGAAATGATTACACTTTAAGTTAGAAACCAAGTTTTCTAATTCCTCGGGTGTTAAATTAACAGTTACAAAAAGGACAATTTCTGACAAAAAAGTTGGTAATAATTACACATAAAAAATAGAATCATTTAAAGAATATCACAATGCTGTTTTCCTATCCCTCCCTATTTCCTTAACCATGCCTTCTTGTCATTTAATTAATGACATTTCATCTTTTGATTCTTCTAATTTCTATGATTATATTTCCTGGGCTTGGAAGGAGCAGTCCCCTGTCCCTCAAACACATACATTTTTACTTCTTTTATCATTCAACAAGCTCAAGAAAATCTGTCATCCTCCTTCACTTCCCATTTTCCTTCCTTCCTTCTTTCCTTTCCCTCTTCCCCAACCCTAATAAAAATATCACATTATTCTCAACAAAACCCCTTTTATTTTGAAGTGCTATTTCAAGGACTAACACAGCTTGACTCTTTTGCCCAACAATATAGAAGCTATGGTGAACATGCAAACCAGACACAAATCTGGGATAGTATTTTGGCCAGTCATATGGCTGGGTGCTGTTCAGAATTAAAATTACACCAGAATGGAGCTCATACAAAAATCTCAAAAAAGTCTGTTTCTTTTTTCTTTCCTCTTCCCCATAGTATATACTGGGGAAGGCAGAGTGAGGATTGTCTCATGTTCTTTTTTATTTTCTCCCCAGTTTGGCAGCCCTTCATCCACTCAGTTTTGCAACAGTCCCTGTTCACTTGTTTAACCTTTCCTATCCTATCCCTTAATTCTCTGCAATGCCATCAATGAGGGCATTTTTTAATTGCCTTAGCTTCAGTTTTCTCCCTTATCAATAAAGACAGTAATAGTTAACTCATAAACTAGTTCTAAGAATACATAATTTATGTGAAATGGTTTGAAAACTTAAAACTCATTTGAATAGGAGTTATACGTTATGTTAATAACATATATGTTAATCAGTAATTTATCTAAATTAAGCACTTTTACTCCTTGTGATTATTATCTACCCAACTCTAATGTACTCTCCTATCTCCTTGGATAATTTTAGGACATAGATTATTTTTATACACCACCCTAACAAACATTGTTCTTGGATAGTTCAATATTATTGTTATTAGTCCTTCTAATCCTGGGCTTGACCTTAATCTTGATTCTACTTCATTTTTAGATATGGCTGTATCTTCAACTTATTCATTGCATAGTATATGAACTTCTTATTCTTTGACCACATTACCTTTAAGAACCTATGTTTCAGCTTGTTTTGCCCACCAGTCATTCATTCCATATTTTTACTCTGAACAAATTTCATCTGCCTTTAATTGTCTCCTTTCTCTGCTGAGACTTTGTTCTGGTATCTACTGCTGCATAAAGAACTACCCCCAGAAAACTAGTGGTTTGAAATAACAATAATAATTTATTTTGTCTTAAATCATGCCAAAGCATGACTCAATGAGAAAGACTCATCTCAGTTCTGCATGGCGTCATCTGGGGGAGCTTGACCGGAGGCTAGAGGATCTATTTTCCAAAATAGCTAACTCACATGACTGGGAGTCCATGCTGGCTGTTGGCTGGAAGCTCAGCCAGGATTGAGGACAGGACCCTCAGTTCCTCTCCACGTGGGCCTCTCTACAGCTGTTTGGCTTTTGCACAGCATGACGGCTAGGGTCAAGAGTGGATATTCTGAGAGAACCATCCAGAAGTACAGGAAACTTTTATGGTCTAGCTTCAGAAGTCACAAAGCAACTCTTTTGCTATACACTATTGGTTGAGGCGGTAACGTAGGTCCATCCAGGAAACTGTAAACTGGCTCCACTATTTGGTGAGAGCACTGTCAACACTGCATGGTGTGAAGAACATACAGGATCTTTAGAAAATGCAATCTATCACAGTCTACTCTCTGGCAATAATGTTTCACATTTCTCCCAAATACAAAATACAAGCAACCGGCTCTGAAGACTCTGAGTTTCATTCCATTATGGCATTAACCCAAAGTCTAGGATTCTGTCATCTAACTCTGGTTCAGATGTGGATAAGACTCCCCTGTTGTGTTTCTTCTGGTCCAGATATTTGTACATGATTCCTCACAATATAAGGACCTAGCACTAAAGAGAGAAATTTTCTGCCCCATATATATCCAACAAAGTAATGATCGGCAGGCACAGTATCAATGTTATAAACACTACTATTCAAAGGGAGAAAAACAGGCAGGCCATCAGTCACAGGTTGGTAGCAGTTCAAATTCTGATAGGCACATGTTGCCAGTTCATAGATTAGGGCTCAGTCCTACTTCCTAGAAGTTGTTCAAAATGTTTCATGACTCCATTTGAGAGTCCAAAGACCTCTTGTTATTTCATATACTGCTTGTCGTCCCTCTTAGGTCAAACTGATAAATAATTATATTTTAAAAACAATGTGAGTTTTTGTTTCATCAATTTATAAATCACTCTATTATACAAAGCCACACCCACAATATGTTTGAGATAAGCTCTCCTCTATATATTATCTATATATATAAAATCTATATACAGTAGTCCCCCTATTCACAAAAATATTTCCATGACCCCCAGTGGATGCCTGAAATCATGAATAGTGCCAAATCCTATATATACGATGTTTTTTTCCTATACATATATACCTATAGTTAAGTTTAATTTATAAATTAGGCACAGTAAGAGATTTACAACAATAGCTAATAATAAAATAGAACAATTACAACAATATACTATAAAAAAAGGTATATGAATGTTGTGTCAGTCTCTCTCTTTCTCAAAATATCTTGTTTTACTGTACTCGCCTATTTCCAGATTGCAGTTGACCACAGTTAACTAAAACCACGGAAAGTAAAACCATCAGTAAAGGGAACTATTGTATTTTCAGTTACTTTTTGCACCTTACTTCCCATATCAATAAATAAAATCCACTTTCTGCTTTAAGTCTTACTACTCTACTTTAGACTTTGATTCTATTACCCTTTATGTTCTCGAATATCACATCATCAGCTTACTCCTCCCCCTTCCACCTTGCATATTCAATTTCTCCTTCTCAAATGAAGCTTTTCCCATAGTCTTTAAAGATTTTTTAGTATTCAGCGAATTATTTCATTCCAACTCAGGAAATTAATAATATGTAAATTATAAATAAAATAATTTGATCTATAATATATGCTTATTAATAATTCATTCTCAAATTATGTATAAAGAGAATTTACTTGAAATATATATAAAGTACCCAAAGAAACAAAAATAATTCGAAATTTAAAACTAATGAAATTAGCTCATTTTCAATAATAAAATATCTGGCATTTTTAATAAAGATACAGAATCAACAAATCCCCAAAATTGATCTGATCAATCTTTTTCCATACTTAGAATTATCTTGCATTTTAACTGCTCAGAGCATTTCTGAAAGTATAGAAAAACAAAAAATAATTACATGTTGATTGCAATAGATTAACAGCACTCAGCAAAAGTAATGAACTGCATTTTGATAAATTTTATAGTACTACTGAAGCTAGAATATTACAAGTCACTGAGAAAACAGAATAAATAATCAGTTTTCACACTATAGTGATTTTTACATCAAAGGTATTACTTGTGTTCATTGAAAAAGTGAACAAAACTACCTTCATGAGATATGTTCAATTAACTTCTAAGATAAATTATATTTGTTTCCTAAAATAATTTCCTGTGGGAATGTGATGCAGAAATCACTATGCTATTTTCATGAGAAATGATCTATACTCTCTGAGTGAAATAAGTCTCAGTACACAATAGGTTCAGTCTACGCATGTTGTGAATGCTATGCATTGCTGAGTCTATAATTCATTTAAATGTCTGGTGCCTAATAAAAAATTTTGCTGTAAATTTCAATTGTTTTTCTTCATTTAAAATTTGAATATAATTAAATTCTTTAAAATTTATATATTTTGCTGTAAAATTAAAACTATTTAAATTCTTTAAATTTTATTTGTAAAAAGTATCACAATTTTTAAATACATTTTTTACTTACTAATAAGCAGTATATGTTCATGTAGAGAACACAATTAAAAAATTGAAAAGAAAAAAAACAAACCCTTTTGATAAGCCTAACGTTGTTATTCAAATACAGGCACATCTCATTTTACTGTGCTTTGCTTTATTGTGCTTCACAAATATTGCTTTTTTTACAAATTCAAGGTGTGTGGCAATCCTGCGTTGAGCAAATCTATTGGCACCATTTTTCCAATATCATGTGCCCACTTAGTATCACTTTTAGTAATTCATGCAATATTTAAAACTTTTCCATTATTATTATATCTGTTATGGTGATTTGTGATCAGGGTCTTTGATGTTACTGCTATAATAGTTTTGGGGTACCAGGAACCACGCCCTTGTAAGATGGCAAACTTAATTGATAAATGTATGTGTTCTGACTGCTCTACTTACTGGCCCTTCCTCCATCTCTCTCCCCCTCTTTGGGCGTCCCTATTCCCTAAGACACAACAATATTGATATCAGGTCAATTAATAATCCTACAACAGCCTCTAACTATTCAAGTGAAAGGAAAAGCCACACATCTCTCACTTTAAATCAAAAGCTGGAAGTGATTAAGCTTTGTGAGGAAGGCATGGCGAAAACCAAGGCAGGTGGAAAGCTAGTCCTCTTGTGCCAGTTAGGCAGTGCGAATGCAGAGGAAAAGTTCTTGAAGGAAATTAAAAAATGATACTCCAGTGAACACACAAATGATAAGGAAGCGAAACAGCCTTATTGCTGATATGGAAAAGTTTGAGTGGTCCAAATAAAAGACCAAACCAGCCACAACATTCCCTTAAGCGAAAGACGAATCTAGAGCAAGGCCCTAATTCTTGTCGATTCTGTGAAGGCTGAGAGAGGTGAGGAAGCTGCAGAAGAAAAGTTTCAAGCGAGCAGGGGTTGGTTTATGAGGTTTAAGGAAAGAAGCCGTCTCCGTAAACAAAAGTGCAAGTGAGGCAGCAAGGCTGATGCGGAAGCTGCATGGAGCCATCCAGAAGATCCAGCTAAGGTCACTGATGAAGGTGGCTACATCAAATGACAGATTTTCAGTGCAGATGAAACAGCCTTACATTGGAAGAAGATGCTGTCTTGATCTATGTGTGTTGCTATAAAGGAGTACCTGAGGCTGGGTCATTTAAAAAGAAAAGGGGCTTATTTGATTCACAGTTCTGCAGGCTGTGCAAGAGGCATGGTGCCAGCAATGGCTTCCACTGAGGGCTTCAGAGAGCTTTTACTCAGGTGGAAGGCAAAGGGGAGCAGGCATCACACGGCAAGAGAAAGGAAGCAAGACAGGGAAGCGAGGTGCCACACTCTTGTTTTTTTTGTTTTTTTTTTTTGTTTTTTTTTTTTTTGAGACAGAGTCTCACTCTTTTTGCCCAGGCTAGAGTGCCGTGGCGTCAGCCTAGCTCACAGCAACCTCAGACTCGTGGGTTTAAGCCATCCTCCTGCCTCAGCCTCCCGAGTAGCTGGGACTACAGGCATGCGCCACCATGCCTGGCTAATTCTTTCTATATATTTTTAGTTGTAGCTAATTTCTTTCCATTTTTTTAGTAGAGACGGGGTCTTGCTCTTGCTCAGGCTGGTCTTAAACTCCTGACCTTGAGTGATCCTCCCACCTCGGCCTCCCAGAGTGCTAGGATTACAGATGTGAGCCACCGTGCCCAGCCCTGACTCCAATTTTGAAAGAAATCTACTGTAGGTAAAATGCTATCAAACAGCATCACATGCTACAGAGAAGTATTTTGTGAAAGAGTCAATTGATACAGCAAACTTCATTTTTGTCTTACTTTAAGATAATGCCACAGCCAACCCAACCTGCAGCGACCACCACGCTGATCAGTCAGCAGCCATCAACATCGGGGCAAGACCCTCCTCCAGCAAAAAAGATTAAGACTTGCTGAAGGCTCAGATGATTGTTAGCATTTTTTAGTAATATAGAAACTATGTACCTTTTTAAGACATAATACTATTTCACATTTAATAGACCTCAGTATAGTGTAAACATAACTATTATATGCACTGGGAAACCAAAACACTCATGTCATTCCCTTTATTGCTGTAATAGCTTTATTTTGGTGATCTGGAAACAAACCTGGCAATATTTCCAAGGTATGCCTATGTTATTTTCTCAACCAGGCCTTCCTTGATAACATTTGAAACTTATGCACAACCCACTCTAAATTCCCAATCCTCCTTCTCCATCTTATTTCTCCCCATAACATGTATAAACACCTGGTTTTCTTTATTCTTTTATTTTTCTTTCTTTTTATTTTTTATTTCTTGCTATTAATCTATCAATATATCTCTTTATTCATTTATTAAATGTCCCTTATTCCTGAAATTAAGCTCTGTGAAACAAGAATGGTTATATTTTATTCACCACTGCATCACAAGTTCCTGGAACAGTGCTTAATGCATAAGAGACTTTCAATACATATTTGTTAAGTGATTAAATGGATGAATCCTATCTTGTTAACAAGATCTTCCCAAGTTTAAAAATACATATACCATTTCTAAAATTATTACAGGATTCTACTCAGTTGATGCATCAAAATGAACTAAACCCTATTTTCCTTTCCATTTAGGGCATTTTAAACTTTTCATTATTGCTGTTCTTCACTGAACATCCCTGATATATAAATTTTGGTCATATCATTAATTATTTTCTTAGGTTAATTACAGAAGTAGAATTTTGGGGTCAAATGGCATGTACATTTGAAACATTTTGCCAACTTGCCCTTGAGAAACACTGATATCAATTTACATTTCCACTGCAATATAGGAGAGCTCTCAATTTTCCACATTCTCAACAAGGTTTTTACCCACTTTCTTTTTGAATCTGCTGAGATTCCCACTCCCACCCCACTCCCAAACACAAGCCAATATGAGAGATAAAGTAATGCAAGTATTATACTTTTCCACTTATCATTTTCACTTTACCTGAGTTGGATCAATCACAAAATCATTTACACATCCGTGAATTAAAGCTTGGTATAATAAGAGGAGATTGCTTTATAATGTGATACACTTCATTTAATAATTTCTTCATTAAATGATACTAATGTGTTTTTATTGGTCACACAACATTTAACGTTATACAGTATACTGATTGCAGATATACTATTTCCCTCTTCATTTTAGACTAATGAAAATGAGCTTTATCCTCCTTAAATATATGCAAAGACAAGATTTCATGTATAAATAAAACAAAACCACTTCATAATTATTAATAGAATTTCTAAAATAATTTGAATACATGGCAATAAAATGTTGAGTGACTAAATGCATGTCCTATCATGAGAAGAAAATTATTCATACATTTATTAACCTCAGTTCTTAACACTTTTACCTACAAATGTAAGATATTCAGTATTCAACTTTAATTTTCCAATTATTCTATACATAACTATAACAACATACATTTTCTTTAAGTTCTATAGAGTACTCAATTCTTCTTAGTAATCTCATGACCTAAATAACAAATATGCATATCATGCTCTATAAATTAAGTCAAACACTCTTGCAGTTTCATTTATGTGTATATATACACATAATACTAAAAAATAATTTTATGTGGTATAGAAGAAATTTTACATTTAACCAACAAAAGTCTTTTCCATTGATAGCAAAGTAAAGCAAAATTACCAATGTTTAAATGAGAAATAAGAGGATAAAGAAATATTATTTTTCTTATTTTATTTCTAAGAATATATGATATGAGAGGATATCATTCATAAGACAAACACTGATACAAAGTATATAACAAATATAACTACTATCACTATCTTTTGATTATGTAATGATCATTTTTTACAAAAAAGATTTTAAGATATCAGTTATCCTAAGCAAAAGTTAGATGCTGTTAAGAATTGAAAACAGAAATGGGCTATTTTCATTTTAGGGCAGAAAAATCACATGAGTGCATATACATTAAAAATAATCAAGAATTCCTGGTCATATTAATCAATAAAAAACTGACCTAAGTAAAAAATCAATTAAAAATTAGAAATCTATTTCGAGAATTGATATCACACTTGAATATCTTTTCCTTGATTGGATCAGTGTAACAGAATTAAGATAAAGGGAAGTTAATCTTCAATTACCAAAATGAAGCATGATAGTAATTGAATTGGCCCTGGGAACTGTTAAATCTATGTTAAACCCATATTTTGGACTGTATACCTTAAGATAGCAGATTAAACTTAAAAGAATTAACAATTCTATAATTACTGTAATATCTGTATGTCAGAGGAAATCAAATTTCATCATAGTATTAGATAATAGTTTCAGAAATCCATATGGCTTCTTCTAAGAGGCATGTGGGATTTCTGTTATCATTCCTTTGAAGTATGGGCCACTTTAAGATGCACAATGGCAAACTTGATGAATTGCTGGTATTAACCAATGTGATAAACTCTTTTCATTTAGCAAGCTGTCTACTCTGTAGCTGTACAGTAATTTTGACAGTCACTATGTCTTCGAGTTCCAGATAACAACTGTCTTCATAATGAAGACATTTCCCTTGTCTCTTGAATTCTTTTAGAAGCTAGTGTTGGCTTAACAACAAGAAGAAACATGTTTCATATTATGATAAGATTTTATACTTCAAAGGAGCTTCAGAGGTTCTGAAAATTACTTTGAAATATAGTATTATTAATCTTTTGTATTCTCATGAGAGACAAGTAGGTGACAAATATTTCAATTTTGGAAAATAGAAACTAATGAAACAATTAGTGAATTTACTTGCCCTAGGCTAAATACTGAAGCAATGGAAAGTCACAGTGTCAATCCGGGCACTTAACTGAAACTCTTACTTTTCATTTCATTTATAAAAATTTTTATGCAGAGGAGCATAAAGGCAGGGAGATAAAAAAACATAGGAAATATGAAGCTCAACATTTTCTACTTCAAGAGACCCTGATATGAATATTTATTTGTTATTTGCTTGATTGTGCTTGATTATGGTTATGGTATTGGAACTTTAAAGAACTAATTTCCCTGGGTGACCACATATGGATTGTAGCCAGGGACACACCAAAGCAATCTGAACTATTAACGAAGCTAAAACCTGAAAAAATTAACAACAATGCAATAACTCAAGAGAAGAAAAACAAAATATAAGAGCAGTCAAATTCAACTTAAAATGGATCTTTAAGCTGGCAATATGTCTGACTCTTACAAGATGATGAAAACCAAAGCAAGCCTCTATGGATCTCAAACTCGCCAAGTATTCTCATTTGCTAGACAGGTTATATTCTCCTGTGTTGGTTTTTTATTAAAAACTCTGGGAAAAAAGAGTTTCTTCATTCGGTTTCATGTTTTTCTTCATATTCTCACACAGATTCAGTACAACAGTTTGGTTTTTTAGTGGTAATACATTCATAAATTACTGTTAAAAACTACTGTTCCTCTTCTCTATCTAGTTTCCCTATGTAAAACAGCATACTGATTTCTGATTTATCTTCATTCCCGAGAAAGTTAGTTATTACATTCATTTTTAGACTAAGAATGCCAGTTCTAATAGCTGAACCAATCCAAATTTTAAAAATCAAAATGATTTTTGGAATTTTAAATACTCAAATAAATGTTTATTTTTCTATATAGCTGCTTTCTTGATACTTGAGAAAAATAAAAATAATTCCATGCAACTGACATGATGTGTATCTTCTTCTATATGACCGATTGTCCACGTCAAGGTAAAGTGCCTTTCTCCTTTAACAACTTTAGCGCATTATGAATTTTGGTTTCTTCCCTAATAAAATGCTAGATGGCTTTATTAGCTTTAGTAAAATTGGTAAAATTGTCTTTGGTAAAATTAAGAAACATAAAACCCCAACAAATCTTACATTTGGAAAAAAAAATCTTAAATCTTTCACTGAATAAGTATTTTGCTTTTTGTTTCTTGATCTACACACTTAAAAGAAGCATAATAAATGTCAATGTGTGTTTAAAATTATGGTAAGTCCTTAATGTCATGGACAGCTTTTTAGAAACTTCAAGTGTAAGTGAACCAATGTACAACAGGTCCTCAAATAACATTGTTTAGTTCAACATCGTTTTGTTAGAACATTGATGAGAAAAAAAAGTGATTTCATTGTATGTTGTGTTGCTTCAAGTCACAGTTTCCAAGAACCTGTCAATGACTATAACTGTCTTAATATGGAAATCTTAGCTCTTTTTCCCCATAGTTTTAAAAAGACAATCTAGACTTACCTGGACCATCAGGCATTTTTCCCAGGTATCGAGGAGCTGCACTAAGAAAGGAGGAATGTTTTCTTTTGGCCACTAAACTACGAGGTGGCATGTATTTATGTTTAACTTGGGACATGTTATATGACTTTTGAACATCATAGCTGCCTGGTGCTGGAATAACCTAGAAAAAATTTTAATGGATGAGCATAAATATATCTTATATAGAAAATATCCAAGAAAATAGATTTTTACATTAGCAATGTTATAAATAGAAAAATATCAAAACTTTCACTAATTATTCATTAAAATAGAAATTTTAAAGAGGATTTCTAAATCTATGTCCTAATAAAGGTGTAAATTCACTCATCAAAATTAAAGTAAAATAAACAGAATTATGAAATTTAGGACCATATTCTTTAAAAAAACAGCCATCATGATATAGATCAAACTCTCATATTCAAATTTAATAAAAATCTCATTTCATACAGGAATGACAATGATTATCTGTTTTCATAACTGGGAAACTACTTTTGCTCTACTGTTCTATGTAAGTATACTTTGTTTATTCTACAAAATAAGATTGTTTATTTCATTTTTAATAGATTCCAATTAAGTTAAAAGGTTTCCCCTTCCATCATTTATCGTTCTTTATATGATCTGCAGTTATAGTAACATTTTTAATCAATACGAACCAACATGTATATTAATAACTATAATAATTTTAAATTATATTTAATTTATTAAATATAAATGCCATATATTTGTTGGACAATTAATGCCTTAAATAATTCCCTAATTATCTCAACGAAAACTTCTTAAAACTCATTATCTTCACTTAGTAGAATGCGTTCCAGCTCTATCCAGGAGTATGCAAGAGGTGCTATATCACCATTGTTTCTTAAAGCTGAATAGTACTGCATGGTATACATATGCCACATTTTATTAATCCACTCATGTATTGATGGACACTTGGGTTGTTTCCACATCTTTGCAATTGTGAATTGTGCTGCTATAAACATTCGGATGCAGATGTCTTTCTTATACAGTATCATTTGCTCTTTTGGTTAGATGCCCAGTAATGGGATTGCTAAATCAAATGGTAGTTCTACTTGTATCTCTTTAAGATATCTCCATATTGCTTTCCACAGAGGTTGCACTAGTTTGCAGTCCCATCAACAGTGTATGAGTGTTCCTATGGGAATATGCATACACAAAGAGTGCAATGCGCACCATCCGAGGGATGGACACACTTGAAACTCAGACTAGGGAGGGAGGAGGGGGGCAAGGGCAATATACGTAACCTAAACATCTGCACCCCCATAATATGCTGAAATAAAAAAAATTTAAAAAATCATTATCCTAAAATTATTCTAAAATAACATTCTTTCAAAATTGGTTCATCTATATTATATTTAAAGACCAAAATTTTTTAAGTTTTAATGATTTCCTGATAGTTAGGAGAACTGTTATAACTAAAGGTATAGACTCTTGCACTAGATTTCCTGCTTTCCAAATATCTGCTGCTTACTTGCTATGTGACCTTAGGAAAACCACTTAACCTCTCTGATTCTCAGTTTTATCATATGTAAAATGAGAAAATGATAGCATTTATGTTATAAGGTTATTGTGAGAATTAAATTAGTTAAAACAAGTAAAGTACTTATATTGGTACCTATTTCCAGCGTGTTAAGCTAATCTTACTATTCTATAAAAGCTAATTTCAATGAAAAAAAAGGCTAAAGAATCTGGGTTTGAGCTAATAGGAAAGTATTTTAAAGTTTAAAATCTCAGTCTTAATTGCTATCTGACTTTGAGGGAATTAGGACTGTAAGAAGTTAACCCACTTCAGATACTGTACGGGATATTGGGCTACCTCTGTCAAAAGCGTTTGGATGCATGGCTTCTTGACTTTATTCTCTATTCTTGCTCATCTTTTGGATCTCAAATATTTCCTGAATCTATTAGCTCTTTCAGTCCTGATATGTTCTCAGAATACACAGCTCTTCACTTTGTGGCAGTTATTACACTTGCATTTAAACAAGTCTTTAATTGTTTGATATCATCAGTCCCCATAAAAGAGGAAAGCTCCTTGAGCATTCAGAAAGCCTTTGTTTTGCACATCATTGTATCTTCAGTGATGAAAAGTGCCTTTGCACACAATATGTTATCAATGAGCATTTTTAAATCAGTGAGTGAATATATGAGTTAATGAATGAGTGAATGAATCTTTCAGTATGTGTCTACCTCAAAGCCTTCTCTCCCAGGTTTAGCTTTATCGCTGAGTTTCCCCATAACAGTAGGGCTGAAATTATACCTTCGAAGTATTTTCAACTCATACGATGCTTAAATTTGTCTCACATAGAAGCAGTTCTATATTAAATGTGTGTTGTCTAAACATTTTTCAAATATTGCTTTCCCTAAAGATGTTCTTATTTCTAATAAAGGTAGATATAATTTATAATCTAAGCAATGATGCAGAAGTATAAATATGTCCATGCAAACTCTGATCAAAGATTAACTTTCACAAAATTATTACAGTGTGTCTGCAGGTAGTTAAATTTGATTAATATCTGATGTGAGATGCATTTTCTTCTCTTTGCTATCAAAAAAGTAGACTTTTACTGTTAATGCTTGAGTTTTCATAATCACCTTTGACATTGGTTTTACAGAAAAAAAGACTGTATCTCAGCAAATTAAAGTAAAACACGTGAACAGAAATGGCCTATATAACCTTTCTCTTCCTGCAAATGCTAATGCTACTGAGGCGGAAAAAAAGCAGAGATTATTGCCAATTATCATAGCTCTAATTGACATGATATCCTTTTTTTCAGAGCTTTAGTTTTAATCCAAAAGTTAATTCTTTTGTAATGTTGAATGCAAAAGGAAGAAAGTGATTCTTTAAAAAGGAAGTAATTGCTCTCAGTACCAGTTAGACAGATTTGGATAAGGTACTATAATAAAAATCATCTTGATATACTTAGAAGTAAATTTTGAATGTGAGTTGTGAGGGATGTGTGGATTTCAATAGCAGAGTTGGGAAAATTGTTCATTAATCCTAAAGAAATAGGTATGAGTAAGATTCCAAATAATTTGGTATGTTCACACTTTTTAAAATGAATCCCATTGTTATCTACTTATGTTCAGTATGGAAAGAACTAATCCTTGTATAAAAATAGGGATCATTGCAAGGCAGTGCTATTGGAGCACCACAGAACCTGAAGCGAGAATTGCTGGGTCATGTTCACAGCCTTATTATTACCTTAAGAAGGTCCTCAGGAACCTCACCCACTCATTTACCCCTCTCCCCCCAGGATTTATGTGGAAGGTCATTGTGCAGAAGGCATTTCTCTGTATTATTCTTCCTACGAGATTGCCAGTGGGGTGAGTTGCAGATCTATTCACATTTGGAAGCTGTCTCCACCACACTAAGGCTAAGAATGATCCAGCCTTGCTTTCCGTAAGCTACAAATATTTTGGCATCCTATTATCTACTTCAAAAATAATTAAGGTTACTTCTGGACAGAGAAGAGAAGAGGTGATAACAGGGAGGAATACACTATGAAAAAGATACAAAGAAAGGAGAAAAAGCAAGGTAATTAAGACAAAGGAGGTATGAACAGGAAAAGAACATTGTCTAGACAGAGAAAGAGGTAGGAAGTTCCAGTAATGTTAACCATGCCCCCGGAGTAACTATGTTTTCCATTTTATGACACATAGACTGCAAATCTCAATAGCAAAAGGCAAACTGTACATTTGAAATACAGGAAACCTAATTATTCTCCCCTAATGTTCCTATAAATATCTTTTCTAACGAATGAAATACATTTTAAGTACCCCATCTTCTTCCAGATTTATAATGCTTATATAATACTAAAGAATTGTGCAAGTTAGCTTATATTTGGTGTCAAGTTTAATAGCACATTTCTCAGTGACACTAAATGTTTGTTGGTTGAATGAAGAAACAAAACGAGCAGAATAAAACATTAGATGAAAGGGCTCCAAGGGCGCTATTCCCTTTAGGTACTATTGTCCATGATCACATATTTAAAGGCTATAGCCATCTAAAAACATCTAAAATATTTGTTACCTTTGTAAGGATAAAGAAAATAATCATCTAAAATAAAAAAGTGAATAGCCTTGCTTCTCTTAAAAATGTTGGTACACAGTTTCCCTTATAGTATAAACAAAATGCCACATAAGTGATATTGTTTTTAAATGCTACACTATATTCGTATTGGTTTATCAGTTTAACAACAAAAATTTTCAGTCTTTCTTAAGCACTGGAGTTAGTGTCTACCAGTAGTAAAGATTATTGGCTCTGAAACTGGGCTGCTGGGGTTCAAGCCCTGACTCAGCTTCTTTGCTGGGCAAATTATATGTCTCAATTTTCTCATCTGTAAAATGAGTATAATAATAATAATAATGTTATTCCCTCCTTGGGTTGTAAAGAAAGATTGAATGAGTTAATATATGTATAACACAAGAATGTCAGGCACCTAGGTGATAATACTTAAATTTCAGTTATTATTATACCTCATTATAAACATTAAATTCCTAATAGCTCAGATATTTGAGTAGTGCTTGAAAAAAATAACTTCATTTTAGAACATGCAGTTTAACACATTAACTTCCATGTGAGTTGTATTTAACTCATGCTAGTTTTGAGCTTAGGGCCTCGTGAAACATATGTAACTTACATCTCTTCACCTTGGGAGCCGCAAGAACTATTTTTCAAGTTGCATATAACTCATGCACAGAAAACAATAAAAAATAAGAAATTTTTCATTAAATTAGAAAGGATCATTTTGTTTTCTAAGTTCTATTTTTCCTTTCCAACACTACAGTCCTGAATTATAAATAATATTCTCATTCTAAAAGTTTGAAATATAAAGTAAAAAAAAGGACATCTTCCTCATATGAACCTTCACAGTTCTCACCAAATTATTCTTTTTTTCCCCAGTATTATCTAGGTATGATTGAAAGATAAAAATTGTATACATTTAAGGTATACAACTTAATGTTTTGATATTCATTGTGAAATGATTACTATAATCAAGCTAATTAACATATCCATCACTTCACATAGTTCCTATATTGTATATATGGGGAAAACACTTAAGATCTATCTCTTGGCAAATTTCAAAAATATATTATTACTAACCATAATCGCCATGATGTCCATTAGGTCACCAAAACTTATTCATCTTATAAGTGCAAGTTTGTACCCTTTCACCAACATCTCCCCATTTCTCCCATTCCCCAACCCCTGGTAACTACTCTTCTACTCTCTGTTGCTACGAGTTCAATTTTCCAGATTCTAAGTGAGATCATGCAATATCTGTCTTTCTGTGTCTTGTTTATTTCACTAAGCATAATGTCCTTCAGGTTCATTCATGTTGTCACAAATGACAGAATTACCTTTTTTATTAAGACTGAATAATATTCCAGTATGTATGTGTTATAAATATGTATATACACATATTCCACATTTTCTTTATCCATTCATTCATTGACAGTTTAGATTGTTTCCATATCTTAGCTCTTATAAATGATACTGTACTGAACACAGTAATGCACATATCTTTTCTAGATAGTGATTTTGTTTCCTTTGGCTGTATACCCAGAAATGGGATTGCTATATCTTGTGGTAGTTCTATTTTGAATATTTTGAGGAAACGTCATACTTGTTTCCATAATGGCTGTACCAATTAATATTTCAATCAACAATGCATAAGGTTCATTTTTCTCAAGATCCTCACCAAACTGATTATTTCTTGTCCTTTTAGTAACAGCCATCCTAACAGGTGTGATATAATATCTCCTTGGAATATTGATTTGTATTTGCCTTATAATTAGTGATGTTGAGTACTTGTTCATATACATTTTGGCCATTTGTGTGCTCTCTTTGGAAAAATGTCTGCTCAGGCCATTTGCCCATTTATTAATCAAGTTATTTGGGGTTTATGCTATTGATTTGTTTGAGTTCCTAATATTTAGGATATTAACCACTTATCAGATAGATGGTTTGCAAATACTTTCTCCCATTCATTATGCTGCCTTCATTTTGATTGTTTCCTTTGCTGTACAGAAACTTTTTACTTTGATGAAGACTCACTTTATTTTTGCTTGTTTCCTGTATTTTAGGTGTCATATCTAAAAAACATCACCCAAACCAATGTGATGGCACTTTTCTCCTATGATTTCTTCTAGGAATTTTATGTAAGAGTAATTTCTAGTCTTACATTTAGATTTTTAGTCTACTTTAGTTGATTTTTGTGTATTGCATAAGATAAGGATCCAATGTCTTTCTTTTGAATGTGGATATTCAGTTTTCTCAATAATATTTATTGAAGAAACTATCCTTTCCCAATTGTATATTCCTCGAAAAATCTTCAATCTTTGTTGAAGATTAGTTGGCTGCAATCCATGGCTTTACCTCTGGACTCTACATTCTTTTCCATTTGTCTGTCTATTTGTGTGCCACTACCATACTGTTTTGATTACTATAAGTTTTATAATATAATTTGAAAACAAAGTGTGAGGCCTCCAGCTTTGTTCTTCTGGATCAAGATTGCTTTGGCATTTCTGTGATTTTTTGGTGGGTCAATATAGATTTTATGATGGTTTTTTTCTATTTCTGTGCAATATACCATTGGAATTTTAATATGGATAGCATTGGATCTGTAGATTGATTTGGGTAGTATGGACACTTTAACAATATTAATTCTTCCAATCTATGAACATAAAATATCTTTCCATTTATTTATATCTTTTTTGATTTCTTTCATCAATGTCTTATAGTTTTCAGTATACAGATCTTTCATCTCCTTGGTTAAATTTATTCTTAAGTATTTTATTCTTTTTGATACTGTCGTAAATGGGATTATTTTCCTAATTTCTTTTTTGCTTTCTGTTAATGTATAAAACATAATGGATTTTTGTATATTGTTCTTATATCCTCAAACATTATTGAATTTATTAGTTCTAATAGTTTTTTGGTGGAATCTTTAAGGTTTTCTATATATAAGATCATATCACTGCAAAGACACAATTTTACTTCTTCTTTTCTGACTTTTATGTCTTTTATTACTTTTCATTGCTTTGGCTAGAACTTCTGGTACCATGTTGAACAGAAGAAGCAAGAGCATGCGCACCCTAGTCTTTTTCCTGGTCATAGAGGAAATGCTTTCAGATTTTTACCATTAGGTATAATGTTAGCTGTGAGTTTGTAATAGATGTCCTTTATTATGTTGAAGTACATTTCTTCTATATTTCATTTGTTTTTTTTATCATGAAAAGATGTTCAACTTTATCAAATGCTTTTTGGCACCCACAGAAATAATTACATGATTTTTGCCCTTCCTTCTGTTGATGTGATATATCACACTTACTGATTTGCATTTATTGAATCGTCCTCGTATTCTAGAGATAAATCCTATTTAATCATGGTGTATGATCCTTTTAATGTGCTGTAGAATTCAGTATGTTATTGAGAACTTGTGCATCTTTGTTTATCAGGGCTATTGGCCTAGATAGAAACAGAAGGACATAGGAAACATGAAAAAGTAAGGAAACCAGACACTACAGAAGGACCACAGCAATTATGCAGCAATGTATTCCAAACAAAAAGAATTCTTCAAAATGCCAGATAAAGAATTTAAAATATTGCTTTTAATTTAAAAAAAATCTCAATGAGATTCAAGAGAAACTCAAAAACCATTACAAAGAACTCAGGAAATCAATTCAGGATATAAATGAGAAATTTAATGAGGAGGTAGATATCTTTAAAAAAGAAAACTAACCAAACAGAATTCTGGAGGTGAAAAATTCACTGAAGGAAATACAAAATACATTGAAAAGCTACAATTACACTAAGAAGAAGAAAGACTCTCATAATTTGAAGACAGGTATTTTGAAATAACTCAGTCAGACAAAAGCAAGAAAAAAAGAATAAAAAATAATGAACAAAGCCTTTAAAACTATTTTTTAATTTCAGAATATTTTGTTTATCTTTTTAAAAAACCAACTTTTGGTTTTATTAATCATCTGTATAGTCCTTTTATTCTCCATTTCATTTAGTTCTGCTCTGATCTTAGTTATTTCTTTTCTTCTGCTGGGTTTAGGATTGATTTGCTTTTCCTTTTCCAGTTCCTTGAGATGGCTTTTTAGTTTGTTGATTTGTGAACTTTCTGTCTTTTGGATGTGTGCATTTAATGCTATACTTTTCTTCTAGGAATGCTTTTGCTGTATTCCACAGATTTTGATAACTTGTGCTCCCATTATCATTCAGTTGAAGAATCTTTTGATTTCCTTCTGGATCTCCTCCTTGACCCAATAGTCATTCAGCAATAGATTGTTTAATATCCATGACTTTGTGAAGTGGTGAGTATTTCTATTAGAATTGATCTCTAATTTTATTCCACTGTGGTCTAAGAAGATACACAGTACAATTTCTATTTTATTATATGTGTTGAGATTTGATTTGTGGCTTAGGATGTGATCGATTTTAGAGAAAATTCCATGAGCTGATGAGAAAAAAGCATATTCAGTTTTATTTGGAATGTTGTGTAGATGTCTGTTAGACCCATTTGTTCTAGAGTTCTGTTTAAGTCCATTGTTTTTTTGCTTATTTTCTGCGTGTAGGATCTGCCCAGTTCAGTCAGTGAGGTGTTGGAACCCCCAGCTACTATGGCATTACTGTTTATCATGTTATTTAGATCAAACAGGGTTTGCATTATGTATCTGGGCACTCCTGTGTTGGATGCATAAATATTAAGAATTGTTAAGTCT
>CAUYSK010012431.1:0-36328 GCA_963575035.1 Avahi laniger
GCTCAGCCTTCCCAGCCGTGAGCCTTCTCTTTGAAGTTTGAAACACACTTAAGCCTGGTTTCCCAGTTCATCTTGTGCAGCTGGAGACCTCACTTTTGTCCCTCTCGGCCCTGCCTGCCCCCGGGAAGAGAGGATGTCCTCAGGGAGGGGAGAAGCACCTTCCCAACCCCTTGGGCGTGACCCCCCCCAGCTGTGAAGGACGAAGGGAGGTCCCGTGTGCACCTTCACGGCCATGCTCGGAAATGGGTCTCATAGTGGGGCTTGGCGCAGGGCCCGGGGCCCCGTTGCTGGAGGCCTGTGGTGTCTTGGCTTAAAATACGATGAAAACGTCAACTTATTAAGCCACAAGCAGACAGTGTGCCTAAAATATTGTTAAGTCTCATGAAATTGATTCCTATTTTGAATTAACTTCTCTGCATGTCTCACGACTACACGAAGTCAAGAAGCGTCCAACTCGATTAGCTCTGTGTAGGACCATCTGCCTCCAGGGTGGAGGGAGGGGACACCAGGATTTGCTTCCACGTGGGAAGTCTTACGCTGGGGAGGGGGATGGTGGTGGCAGAGTGGCGGGTGTCCCAGGCGGGGGACACACAGGTCGACTGCACACGGAGCACAAGCTGTGCAAGAATAAAATCCACAGACGAGGCCAGAGAGGTGAAGGGGCGAGAACACGTTCTAGTTGAATCCCGGACAAGCAGATGGCGTGGAGAGAGCTGTGAAGGCCTCTCCCTCAGTTGCTCTGCTACGTCCTGGGGGTCGAGAGCAGTGTTGAGAGCCGCAGGAGGGGCCTGGGCCCGTCAGGAAACCTGGAGTGTTTAGAGGGACCACACGGAGGGCTCGGGTGGCCTGCGACGGGGCCCTGTACGGACAACCTTTAGTAATAAAAATGACGTTCTGTGTATCACGGAACTGCTGTGGCCTCTGGTGATTTTTTTTTTTCCCTTCTTCCTCAAGATGGAAAGTCAAATAAACTTGAAGCCAAGTTTACCCTTTCTGAAATTAGAAATGGGCTTGGCTAAAACTGGAAGTGAAACTTGGTATGTGTGCTATTGGCATTTCCTTGCTGGTGGTATGAACTGAATTTCCCTCGAGTGTGGCAAAAACCCAAGGCTTCTATCTTAACTTTACCAGAGATGCAGGGAGGTAACGAGGCCCCGTCCCTGCCGTGACCACAAAGCGCAGCCCTGCAAAGCCCGCAGGCGGGAGGTGGCCAGGGTGGGGATGGCGCTGCTGCCCGCCGTCCTCCTCAGAGCTCGGCCCTTTCAACAGTGGGAGCCGGGGACGGGCTCCTGAGCAGACTGCCACCCTCCAAGCCACCACCCCGCAGGCTGCGTCCAAGTAGTTCACGCCGCATGTACTTTTAGACAACCTGACACGGCTGGGGTCCTGTTTGCCTGAGACTCAGCTCTCAGCCCTCGCAGCTGTCAGCGGCAAACGCGGTTGGCAACCATCGAAAGCCAACATTTCATGGATTTTTAAGATTTGCAGAATTCAAATAATTTCACATTTTTTGAAAAGTGAGGGCTTAATATTTATTCTATATCGTGTGTTATTTTAAATCCGTATGATTCACATTTATATAAAATGCAGTCGTGCTGTGCCAGGAAGGGGACGGGGAAAGGGGTGGAATTGGACGGAAGCGGATCTGCGGGGGCTCGCTCCTGGTACCCCCTGCACGAGCTCAGCAACCCACTTCCTTGCCTCGCTGGGGTTTCTGCTGACCCACCACCCTCCCCTGCTAGCTGCACGTGGAGACGGAGGAGTCCCGGCGTCAGGATGACAGCCCTCCAGGAGTGGAGCCTGATTTTTTTATCCTTCACTTGGAGGCAGTTTCAAGATTCTAAAGATGCCGCGAGCAGCTGGTCCGATGGCACTGGGTTATGAGAACTTATTAACATTAGTGTCACTGACGTTGGTATTCAACCCTCCACTGCTAAATTGCACTGGCTTAAAAAAAAAAAAGATGCCAGGCTGTGCTGACGCTGTTGAGAAACTGTGAAGGACCAGGGGAGAAGATGTCTCTGTCACCACGGCGGACTCTGCCCTTGGAGAGTGGGGCGGGAGGGGCGAGGCTGTTTCCCAGTGATGCATCTTTGGGGCAGACGGCTGCCGAAGCTGCCACCTTTGGCCCGGGGGCTGCAGCGTGTGGATTCCACACCCTGGACTGAAAGCACCGATGTGAGTTGGACAAAGGTCAAGGGTGGGGGTTGAGTAACATTCTGAGGACAGTGAGGGACTGTGCTGGTGCCAAGTGCCACGCGGAGCGCTACTCACTATGCTCTCCAGCCCTCTGTTGTCCCCACCGTACAGGTGGCTGCCAGGTGCCCTGAGCATCCAGGCGCTCAGCCTGGATGGGGGATTTGGGGCCGTCTGGAGGAAGCCACTGCACCGTCACGTTGCTCTGGCGAAGGGCTGAGTGTGTTTGGGGGGATCTACTTGGAAGAATCGGCAGCAGCCCTTCCGAAGCATCGTTAGCGCTGGCAGAGTCATCCGTAAGCGCGGAGGCTTCTCTCCGTTGCATCATTGCCTTTCTTTGGAGAAAAACCCCCAAGAGCTTTTAATAGGAATTGGGTTTTTTGCTTATTAACTTCAGGCTTAGAGAGAAGTTGCAAGAAAAATGCAAAGAATTGTGGTATGAGCTTCTTCCGTATTCTCAAATATTAACATTTTATCACACTTTCTTTGTCCTCCTACAATGCTTCACCCTCTGTGTGTGTGTGTGTGTGTGTGTGTGTGTGTGTGTGTCTCTCTCTCTCTCTCTCTCCCTCTTTCTCTCTATGTATATTTCTTGTTTCTTCCCTGAACAGTTTAAGCCACGATGTCCCTTGATCCTTGTGTGAGTAACTGGCTGTTTCTTAAAAACAAAGGCATTCTCTCGTATAACCACAGCACAGTTCTCAAAACCAGGGATTTATCATCGATGCATTTCTTTTTAAACAATTTTACTAATTATCCCAATAACATTCTTTATTGCAAAAGAAAAGAGACTCCTTTATGAAATTCGGTGGGCACATTTTTTCCCCATGAATATTTGCTGTGACTGCATAATCGTAAATTAGTACCGTGCTCCTTATAAACCGTAGAAATTCAGCAGAATCAAAATCTGCAAATTTATTTTTGACAAAAATCCCTTTGAATAACATTTCCTTTTGCCGTTGTATTTGGGAGAGGCATGGGCCAGACCTGGAATCGGTAGAGTCCAGAGGCCGAATGCCTGTGTTTCTGCAAGTGCGACCAGCGCTGGAGGTTAGAACAGGCCAGAGATGGACCCAGCCTGCCGTGGTGCCATCTGCCGGACAGGGCGGGAACGGGAGGTGATCTAACCTCATTCTTGCAAACGCTGGGTTAGGTAAAGGTTATTTTCCAAGAGGTGTCTCCTGTTCAGGGCTGGACCCATTTATTTATCAAAATAGTCTAAATATTTTGAGTTGCTAAACTAAACTTTGTTCACCCCGAAAGTCAGGTGGTTATTGGATTAAGGTGAAAAAGGCATTCTGAAAGGCGGGTAAATTAATGAATGAGTCATACTTCTTTAGTCCAAGTAATTTCCTTAAATGCAGCATGTACTTGGTAATCATCTTAACGTGGGGCAGTTTCTTGCCCCTCCATTGCCGGCAGAGTCCACATTTTGACGGGAGCTCCAGTTGGGGGGTGGCACGATGTGACGTGTTTGCTCCCCAGCTTTGGTCTCCGTCGGAGCGCCACGCTCCAGCAGCAGTTGCTCCCCACATTATGTACTCTACATGGGCCTTTTGGTGGCTTGAACTTTTCACTGATATCAGATCTCGTCCAGTAATTTTTGGGTTCCAAGGTTAGCTTCTAATCTGGATATATTCCACGTCTGAACCCAGATTGTATGTTGAGAAATATGATCTTGCATAGAACTGCCAAGACGCTCTATCTAGTACCAAGATCATAAACTTGGCTCGCTGGCTCCCGGGACAGTGGCTGGAGTGGGACGTACTTGCCACCATGGAGGCCCGCTCCAGGGCCGGGTACGGGTCACCAGCACCTGTGACGTGTCTTCTAATCTGTTGCTAGACTCCGATGGACCTCCTTATACCTTCGTCTGCTTCTCTGCTCTAGACCTGCAGTCCCCAACCCCTGGGCTGCCCATCACTGCCTGAGCTCCGCCTCCCCCACACCTTGGGAAAATTGCCTTCCGTGAAACTTAGGAACTGGGCCACACAGCAGGAGGAGATGGGCGGATGAGCTATCACCACCTGAGCTCCGAACCACTCCCCCGCCCCACCCCAGCCTGCGGAAAAATTATCTTTTGTGAAACTGGTCCCTGGTGCCACAAAGGGTGGGGACTGCTGCTCTAGACCATATTAGCTTAACTGGTTCTCCTCCGTCACCTGCACTGTTGCCTGGCATCTGCGGTGTGGCTCGAAAGTCACTGGGGTGTTGGGACGAACGGCCCAGCTCTCGGGCCCAGTTGGCTCCCTGAATCTGCCTTTGCCGCTGTCACCGTTGCTTGTTTTGATTGACTGTTCTGGTCAGGAGTTAATTTGCTTTTGTTTTTACGTTGCCTGGTTAGGATTACAAATTTCCTTAAAGTTTTGGCACGTGCTGGTTGTTTGGTTTGGTTTATGTGAAATGGCGCGGTGGAAGGAGATTAGGAAACTTTTGTGTCCTTACCTTGGAGGTGGACCACAGTCCTCAGATTTTGCAGAAGGTGGGAATAAAAAGAGGGTGGGGGTGAAGGGATCTCAGCATCTGGAGGGAGCTGGGAGGGGTGCACAGGCCCACACTCCCGGGGGGAAGAGGGAAGAGCAGGCGGCGCTTGGCTCTGCCCACATCGCTGTTGGAGCTGCTCCGCACCCCTCCCCCGTTTCTTCCCTGCTCTCTGGTCATGAGTAAATATTGATGATGCCGCTTGCAGATTTGCAAATACAGGAAGTGTTTAGGGGTGACCATCCCACAGTGGGCCTGGCCTGCAAGTATAAATTCTTGGCCTGGGTAGAAGGCTTGTGTTGGACAGTGTGGAAGACAAACCTGGGACTAGAGTGGACAGGGCCAGGGACTCGTGCTGCGGGGCTCGCACTCTGTCCCATAGGCTGTGTGGGGGAGCGTTGGAGTGTGGGCTTCAGCAGCACTGGCTCTTGGCTGGCCTCGGGCATGTCTGCCCACCTCTCTCTGATCCTCAGATTCCCGCCTGTAGACTGGAAATGGCCTAGGTTCCTGAAAGGCTTGAATGAGATGTCCAGTAATCGGCTGCTGTGTTATTGTCGTCGTTATGATCACTGAGTGCTTACGAGGGTAGTACCTGGTTACTCACCTAGCAGAGTTTACAGAGTAACAGGATAAATCAAGGTCGTCTGCAGGTGGCAGAGCTGGACCGGGGGGCTCAGCCCTGGCCAGAGAGTGTAGGTGTGGTGGGAGCAGACGCTATGTGGGGAGGGAAGTCCTTGGAAGGACCACACCCTGGAGCTCATCCACGTGGCTCGGCGGAGTGTGATTTCGGGAGGGGCACGTGGAGCCAGCAGCCTGCCAGACGGTGTGGTGTGTCGCAGAGGGCTGCCGCCTGCCCTTTGGAGCAGTTGACGCCGAGGGATGCAGCGAGAGGCCAGGTCCTGGATGGCGAGGTGTGCAGCGGAGAAGGTGTCAGGAGTCAGCACACAGGCCCTGGGATTTGGTTATGGGGATACTGAAGGGTTAAAGGACCACGGTGGGGGCAGCTCCCTGAGCAGTATGGGGGGGGCGAGTTAATGGGGAAACAAGCATTGGTGGCTGAGCCCAGTGGCCATGGCCTAATCGTGGCGACGTGCCGTGGTAAGGGGCCTGTTGATGTCACAGTGGCAGAAACTGGGTGTGGGGTACGACAGAGCTCCCTGTCCCATCCCCGCAGCGTGTGGCACAGGGTACGGCGCGTCCCACCGACTCAGCGTGAGCGTGTTTTACTAAGTCAGTGAGTCTGTGCTGCCTCCTCCTCTAAAGCCTCGAGGGAAGTTGCTGGAAGAACACGTGAATCCAGGTGCGTGTTCGTCTGGGCTCAGGAAGGCCGGCCTCGGCCTGCTGCTCCGTGGGTGTGTGTGCTTCGGTGGCAGAGTCCACTGACTTCACCCTCACTCAGTGCTTGGGCCTCGAGTCCTGAGAGCAGGGACGTTCTAGATGAGCAGTAGTTCAGTGTCACCGGAGACAGTGTCCATATTTACAGGAAAAGCAAAACACTTGTTGAGTTTGGTGTCAGCAGGGTGGGATGTGCGCAGTTGTCTGACAAGGCTATCAGAACACTTCCCTGGCCCTCCTGCCCCGCCCGGGAGGCTGGTCTCCACCCCGGGCACCACCCTGCCAGGCTGGAGGCAGAGGCAGACCTGAGAGTCCAGCTGTCTCCATTCAGCCTGACATCAGAGAGTTGTAAAAATGTAAAACAATGCCCTTCTTCTCACTAAGGATTTGTTGTTGTTGTTTTGGAAACTATCATTATTTTCCATAAAAAATGTTTTGTATGCGCTGTGGTTTGAATGTTTATCCCCTTTGAAACTCACGTTGAGACTTAATCCCCAATGCTTCAGTCTTAAGGAGAGGGACCTGTAATAGGTGACTGGATCGTGGGAGCTGTGCCCTGCTGAATGGATTAATCCGCTCGTAGATTAATGGATTAGGGGCTATCACGGGAGCAGGTCAGTTACCACGAGAGCCGGTTTGGCGTCTCTCACGTCCCAGCAGCAAGACGGCCTCGCCAGACGTGGCTCCTGGACCTTGGCCATCCCAGCCTCCCGGGCTGTAAGAAATATGTTTCTTTGCTTTATGGATTCCCTGCCTGTGGCGTTCTGTTATAGCTGCATGAAATGGACTAAGATAGGATGTTAATATGTAATGTGTTGATCTGTATAATTTTAAAATGAACTAATAAATATTCGAACATTTTCTGTTCTCATTTCAAACACGGTAGATGTCGATAGGTTTAACCCAGGTGAGCACAAGCTCCGTGGGGGCCTCATGACTCTGAGGTGGTGAAGGATTTCCCAAGACCGGGACGTCAGGGAACCACGCCTGAGAGTCCGCACGCCTCGTAAGACGCTCCCTAGAAATCGTGGACGTTAATAATGTGCTTAGGTTTTGATCGTGACCACTCAAAAACTGGAATTTTTTCTGCTTTCCGCCCCAAACATTTGGATTTCTTATTATGATCTTTAAGTTTATTGACCTGAACGCATAGCAACGAGAGCTGTGTCGGTGTGTCCAGAAGGATGTGCAGAAGGCCTCGCAACAGTGGGCAGTCGCATCGACTGGCAGAGTTTGTCACCTGAGGCCCCTTTGGGCTTCAGGCAGGTCTGTGAACGGGGACAGGGGTGTGTCGTCCTCAGCTCAGCCGCTTCCCTCTCCTGTGACGGCGGCCTATGTTTGAGGAGGTCTGTATGTTTTGGAAAACATGAATAAAAGTGGCGAATTTAACCACCGTAGGGGGGAAGGACCTGGCCTCTGCAGCTAGTCTGACCTTCTTTTCCTCATTTTAAATTTAAACATTTTTAGGGAGGTTGTCTTAAAGAGAAACAGTGTTTCCTGATCTTTCCCAAGGACAAGTGAAGCCGCAGGATGGAGTGTTTCTCGCTTCTCTCTGCCCAGCCCGCCTGCCCCGGCCAGTCCCCCGCGGGCCCGTCTTTCCCGCCCTCGCTCCCTCCTTTGCTCGTCCCAGCCCAGGCTGATCAGGAGGAAGGTGAGCCGAGCCTCTGTCACACGTCTCGGCTTAATAAAAATTGATTTATTTGTGTGCTTCATACTGGCTTTCTTGTCATTTCTTTATTAGCGCACTTGTATCTCAAAAGGACTAAGTGGAATGGTCTTTAATTTCTCAGCAGTTTTCTTGTTTCCAGAAATTTAGCTTTTCAGCTAGGTACAACTTAGCCACTTCTTACTTACTTATTTTTTTAGGGATGGGGTCTCACACTGTTGCCCAGGCTGGCATGCAGGGACGTGACCACAGCTCACGGTGGCCTTCAACTCCTGGGCTCTCGCCTCCGCCTCCCGAGGAGGGGACTACAGGCGCCACCACCACACCCGGCTGATATGTCACATTTTTTGTAGAGATGGGGTGTCGTTATTGCCCAGGGTGGTCTCAACCTCCTGGCCTCAAGCGATTCTCGTTCCTCGGCCTCCCAGAGTGCTGGGGTTACAGGCTGGAGCCACTGCGCCTGGCTGTCCTGATTTTTACGGCATTATGGGCTTGACGTTCTAACTCAGGGGCCGGGAGTCTCGAGATGGCCACAGGACGAGGTGAGGGGCGGTGGGAGCTTGGTGGCAGTGGGCCCTTCCCTCCACCTCAGTTATGTTTCCGGTGGTCTTTCCTGCGTAGTCACACACACCCTGCCTCGTATTGAGGATGGCATCTTGCTTGTGCTTGTTAAGGGACGGTCCCGACCCTGAGGCCTTTTGCCAGCAGGGAATGCGTTCAGTTCATATTTTGTCATCTATAACGTGAAGTAGGCCCCTTCCAGATATGTAAGGAGCCCGTGAGTTTTTATCTGTGGCTCGTGGAATGCGGCTGAGTGTGTGTCTGGTTCTGGTCAGTGCTGTGACTCTAGTCGAGCTAAGTCAGACCCCTACCCGGAGGTCACCCATCTGGACTGCATTGTCCTGCTTCCCGTGGAAATAACCGCGTCCAGACCAGATGCAGAACCGGGGCTTTCATGACGGGCTGATACGAGAAACAGCTCTATGAAGAATGTCTGCCCTGAGAATATTGGCGGGAAAAAATTCGCTGTTGCAACATCAGTAAGGAGCCGACCTGAGTCATGTGGTTTACCTGGTGACCGAGAAGACCCCAGTGTTGAAGGAAGTCTCAGCGGTGGACACAGCGAGCCTTTATTTAGTTTTTTTTCAGGCTACCTTTTTTCATGTAATGAGAGCTGACAATTTATAGCATTTCTTTTTTAATCTTTACTGCTAATGCCAAGTTTTATGGTCACTTACAATAACTTTTATTCCTGTTTTAATGGCTTTGTGATTTTGTTTTATGAGTGTTTGGAATGTTTAAAATTAGCAAAATTAACATGTATTTGCAGTCACACATTTCCACCAATGAGCAGCTGCTGTTGCCTGTTGCCGGCGATCGGTGAGGAGCTCTGCGTGTTTCCACTGTTAGCCAAACGTGTCGTGACCTAAATGGTTAGAGTTCTAAGTTAATCATAGCACAGTCCTTTCTGAAATCAAACTGTAGACACAACGCACTTTGAAGGCCTTGATCCGTATGTTTTAGGTAGAAACGCTGGCGTTTGCAATTCTGCATCGGCAGGCGGCGGTGGCGGTGTGTCCTCTCCCTGGGTTCGTCAGGGCGTGCTGGCCACGTGCAGCGCAGGCGGGACCGCGCCGGGCCGTGTGCACAGTGATGGAAATTCCTGCCCTACCGGAGCCTCCCTTCTGCCGGGGGATGAATGCTGAGTAAGGCAGATAGATGTTCATATTTAGGACGTGTAGCAGGCGGTGAAGTGGAAAGGTCGATGGTGGTGGGTTCTGAGGGTGCGGTTCTGTGTCCCCGAGAAGATCGGGAGTGGTGAGGGGTGGCCCTGAGCTGGCACGACTCTGGTGAGCCCCGAGTGGATGGCCCATGAGCCGGCAGGAGAGCCCAAGGGGGCACTCAGGCATCGTCGGTGTGCGGCCCGCTGCAGAGGGCCCGTGAGCCGTTGCTGGGGCTTTGACTCAGATAGGAAGCCTTTGGAGGGGCGCGGTCCGACTGTGTTTTGATGGGGTCCTTCCAGCTGCCACTGAGACGGGTCGTGGGCAGAGGCAGAAGCAGGCCACAGCGAGGAAGCCTGGTGCGCCACCCTCGGGATGGCCTAGGTACACGCTGGGCCGGGCACGGGCGGGTCTGGTGGAGTGAGAGGGTCACACACAGGAGAAGAGCCAATAGGGATGGTGGGCGTTGGCCTGAGCAGCTGGGAAGTGGGCTTCGCCTTGAGTTGAGATGGGAAGTCTGTGCGGGGACGGGCTGGTTTGGGGTGGGCGCTGGTTCCGTTTGAGCAGGTTAAAATGCGGACTGGACTCCTGAGGGAGGCCCCTCGGGGCTCTCTGCTCTGTGGACCCTGAGCTCGCTGAGCGGTCGGGTGGGCAGGGTGCCGTCAGCAGCAGAGGTGTGCTTGGTGTCTACCGAGCAGGGGGCCCAGCCCGGCCTGGGCAGCCACGGCGGGGACACGGGCCAGGCTGGGCCGGGAGGGGAGGCCGTGTGCGGGAGCCGGGCAGCGTCTGGGCTGGGGCAGTTCTGGCTGAGCGGCTGAGTGGAAGCCCCCAGGTGGGTTCCTGGGGGGGACGTGAGCATGGGGCGGTGGTGCTGGCAGCTCTCCGAGGAGTTCTGACCTGGAGCGGGAGGGGAGGAGGGAGACAGCGGCAGGTGCCGACCAGGGTGGAGCTGAGCCCAGGGCAGGGAGCGTAGAAGGTGTAACGTGGGGCAGGAGAGTGGGGGCGGGCAGGGCAGGGCCCAGCCGAGGGGCCGTGGGTGGAGAGTGGGCTCTGCCTCTGCAGCTCTGCTCGGCTGTGGGGAGCCCCGAGCCTCGTGGGCTGAAAGATGCCTTCAAGGCAGGGTAAGAGAAGGTGCCGCCACATTGATCAAGAGTCGGTGTCACCGACTTCGTCTGCGGGCTCCTTACCTGATTTTAGAAAGAGCTTCACAGGTAGCACACACGTAACAGGTGCCGACAGGAAACTGAGCAGCTCGAGGGTTGAGGGAGAGTGGAGGTTGAGCTCAGGCCGCCTGCGCGCCCTTCCCCAGTGGGCAGCCTCACTTCTGGCGTGCGGCACTCACAGCCACCCCGTGTGTGTTCACACGTGGGCATGTGACTGCACACATGTGCCATTTTTAGGAAACAAGAGTCAGGATCATATTACACATGCCGCTCGGCAACTTTCCGTTTATTCCCTCGATATCACGTTCTGGAGATCTTTCCGTTTGGCTGGCGTAATTAAACCGCGTTCATGCATATTGATGCCACAGCGTTTGGACGCACGTGATTACTGCCCCTGCCCTGCCGTGAGCGTCCGGGTCGTACTTTGCCTGACAGGCTCTTTCCTCTCGTGTGTGCCCTGAAAGAGGCCTCTCTCCCTAGACCTGGAGGGGTTGCGAGTGGCATTCTAGTTTCGGTGAGAGACTCTGTTGAACGTTAGTCTCCTTCCAGCTGTTTTATGATATTATATTGAGACTGGACGCTCCCCAGGACTTCTGAGAAATGGCAAATTTAATTTGCCAAAATAGCAACCGCACACATCGCTCTGTTCCAGTTTTCCTGGGCTTCGTGCCCTAGTTTTTTCTATTGAAACCTTTACTGTTAGCAGAATTTTAAATGACTCTGTCCTGGCAACAGAGTGATTTTTGGGTAAACAACTTGGATAACGTGTGGTGTCCTGATTTGGAAGAGGTTAGGATTCAGGATTTCGTGGTGAGTTTGGAGTATTTTCTTAAGCCACTGTCAGAGCTTTTAGAAACCAGGAAAGAGCTGGAATTGAGCATTTAAGAGCAGTTTCCACTGGCCCCTTCTGAGAGGCAGGTGTTTAACCTGGAACCTGTGGACGCAGGGCCTGTCCTTACGTTCGGTCCGGCTGCGTGTGACGGACTCCAAAATATGTCGTTTTTAAACCAGGTGGTTGGTTATTTTCCTTTCTTATGAGACGGTCTGAGGCGGCCGGGGCCAGGTCCTTCCTGCAGGGCTGTGCTGCACGCCCCGCCCTGCGGCCTCTGTGCTCCCGTGTCCCGCCAGCCCTCTCCCAGGAGGTTGCCGGGAGCTGCCCGCACACCTTCTGTGCTGACCCCCGGCGTGCGCGGGAGAGGCTGGCAGGGAGGGCAGACTGGGGCAGGCAGCCCGTGGGCTCTGGCATTAGTGAAACCCTTGGAACTGTCTGTGCTTTTTCCTGGACAAGGGTCTACAGTGTTTTTTTGTTTTTTAAAGGTTCTGGAAGCAGTCTGTGACCCTAAAGTGTTTTAAATCCACCAAGGCTGAGGTCGGGTGGGCGGTGTTATCTAATTGAGCACTCCTGCTTTCCTTAGGAAGCTCATCCTTTTAATATTATCTTTGCTTCTGGTTCTTAATTTGGAAAAAACAAGACTGAGTTTATGGCGTATGTAGCTCTGATCTTCAGACTGACGAGCAGTTAAGCCGTACTGTGAGGGCCTCCTTACAGGACACGGGTTTAGGGCGACCACACAGTCCCATCACACTTGCTGGGCCTGGCGGGTCCTTCCTCCTTGGCTGACGACGTGGATTCTGCCGGGCTCGAGGTTGAAGGCTGAGACCTTGCCCACAATTTATACCTACGTATTTGTTTGCCTGATCATTTTACAAACGTGTATTTTTTTTTTTATTTTTGAAAAGGCAATAAATCCACGTGATAAAATGCAGACATTAAAAAGGATGAAAAGTGAGCAGTAATCTCCTCCTCACTCCTGCGCATTGGCAGTCCTAGCCCAGAGCATTCCGTGCGTATCTTGTGTGTTTCTCAAAAGCAGCATGTCACACACCCTGTTCTGCCTGTCAGCACTCACAGGATCCCGTGTCTTGGGCTCACGTTTCTTTCTTTGAGGATCTTAAATATGTTGATCCCGTTTTTCTGCTGTAGTTTGATAATCTAATCTTCTTTCCAGTGTTGGTCGCCTCGTCTTTTGCCTGGACGTCAAAAGCAATTTTTTCTTTAAGCAATAGTTCTGTTGTAATGTGTCTTGGTATTGCTTATTCTGTTTTTGTTTTTTTTTTTCTCCTAGGTTTGTGGTATACCTTTTAATAAGTAGTTTTAAGCCTCTCCTCGCCCCCATTATGGAGAGTTTTCTTGAATTATAGTTTTTAGTGTTTCGTCTTGTTGCATCTAGTTTTCTTCTTCCGGGTCTCCTGTGTTACCTGTGCTGGGCCTTCTTTGCTGCTTGTCTTTGGCCTCTTTTCATCCCTTCGTTTTGACTGAATTCTGTCTTCTCATTTCTGAGTTTTTCTAATGCTGGTTTATGATGAATGATATCTTATATCTTTAATGTATTTGAACTTGTTTTGAAATATTAGGCCGTAGTTTTTCATCTTTTGGGGGGACTTATTTTTCTAGCATGCTTTTGTTGTTTGAAGTGATGTCATCTTGTTCCATCTTTGTTTTATAGAGACGAGATTCTCACTCTGTAGCTGGACTAGAGTACAATGGCATCATCACAGCTCACTGTAGCCTCAAACTCCTGGGCTCAGATGATCCTCCTGCCTCAGCCTCCCAAGTAGCCGAGGCTATAGGCACACACCACCATGCCAGGATAATTCTTTTTCTTTTTTTTTTTTTTTCAGAGATGGGGTCTTCGCTATGTTGCTAAGGCTGGTCTTGAACTCCTGGGCTTGAGTGATCCTTCTGCCTTGACTTCCTGAGTTGCTGGGATTATAGGCATGAACCACAGTGCCTGGCTTCTTATTTTCTTTTAAAATATATTATCTTTGCATGAGATTTGGCTTCAATATTCTCTATTGCTTATTTTTATATGAATTCAGAAGAGAGCCTTGATTTAGAATAGTTTTTCTAATTTCAGTGTTTTGGGGTTCTATCTTGTGGTTTTTTTTTTAACCAAGTGTTGAAAATGTAGCATCTTATTTTCTGTGCTCTTCTGGCTCTGTTCTATCCAACCTTCAGTTAGCTTTTATTTTCCTTCCTTTCTAATTTCCATGCCGGGTATGTTTTGTTTTCTATTCCTAGTAATTTTTTTCAGTGTATTTGGCCTTGAAGGGAGCGAGCTTTGGATGGTTAACATTGAGCATTGAGAGTTCTTGGCGTCCAGCGTATCCTAGACCTTTGGACACTAGTACAGCTCCCCTTGTGTTCGCCCACGGCTGGCCTGTGCTGCACCCACGGCTGGCCTGTCCTTTGCCCACGGCTGGCCTATGCGTGCCCCTCTGCTCAGCCACTGTTCCCTTGGACTCAGGGCTTCCCTCTGCTTCCTCCCTCACACACATTCGGGCCACGATGGCCTTGGAGCTTTCAGTGGTTTGTCCCATTTGCTGGTGTCTGGGGTTGGTTAAGAGAGTATCTTTCCACCTAGTTCTGTTGTAGATGTCGACCTGACTTTAGTTTTATGATCCTAGTAGCTCTGTGTGTTTTCTTGGAAGGATTTGGGGAGATTAAAAGTTGTCACTGCCATCTTTCCAGAGGTGGGCTTCCGGAAGCTTCAGTCTTCGTACCTCTGAGGCCCTTTATTTCCTCTGCCAGGTACCCAGCTTACTTCTTTGTTAAGGACAATTATGTTTTTTTCCTCAATCTAATCTAATCTTGTGTAAAGTTAGAAAATGGGAATAAAGCCATCTTTGCCATTTTATTGATCATACATTAGATCATATATTTATGTAAAAATATTGTCTTTATAAAGGAAGATTTAAGACAGTACTTGGCTCCCTCCTCCCCAAATTATTGTCCCCAAGAAATTCTGGAGCTGCTGCCATTTATGCTGTAGAAATTTAAATATAGAGAAAGGAGAGGAGGAACCACATTATTTATAGGGTTTAAGAACATGTGTGAAGCCTGCTAATTTAATTTTATGCTTGTTGGAACTTATCCATTAACAGGAGTTGTCAGTAGACTCAGAGCTGAAACTGTATGACCTGAAAATCCCACTTTCCCCTGCTGTGGAGTCGGGTTTAAGGAAAGTGCTCGCCCCCGGGAGGAACTTGCCGTGTGGAGCCAGGCGCGTGGTCTCCGCCCTCTAGGAGTGCGTCATGTGGTTTGGGAAAGACAAATACATAATTTACTTTATAAGCTTTATTTATAAATAATTAAAATATAAAGTACAATATGATAAAAACATTACGGTGACATGGATTCACGAGTTTTCCAAGACATCCTGTTTTCAAGTACTGCGTTTGGATCTGTGTGTCGATAGACCACAGTTCTCATGATGCGGCCTTATTTTTATTTTGGTAAACAAAGTCTCTTGATGCCTAATCAAAGTGTCACAGGAGCTGGAAGAAAGTCACTGACTGTGTCTTAGACACTGCGCTAGGCTTGGGGACAGCCCTGCCGTGGCCTTGGTGCTGGGGTGTCGCTGCGGTCCTGGGCTGACCCTGAGCGTGGAAAGGAAGCAAAGCAGGGACACCACCAGGCCACCTGGGCTGCAGAACAGCAGAAAGGAAGTATAAGGTGTGGCCCCCATGGCGGGTCCACTTGGGAGAAACTTGGGAGGGACTGTTAGTCGCTGGGGAGGCAGCAGTGTGATGCGTGTGGGGTGCCGGCTTTCCAGGCCATGGGGAGCATAACGGGGAACTAAGACCCCTGTGGGGAGCAGGAAACCACAGGACTTTGCTGCAGGTGGTCGGGGCCCCCCGGCGACTTTTGGTTTGGGGAGGACGTTTCCAAGCCCAGTTGAAGAGAGCGGCAGTGAAGGTGGGCCGGAAGCGAGAGGCCGTCAGGTGGGGGGGCTCGGTCAGTGGTCGAGGAGGGACGTAGCGAGTGATGCTCGTGAACTGTTTCTTAGTCCTCAAAGCACACGCACCTGTTGCTGGTTTGGGATGAGAGGACCCCATATCAGCAAATCCACAGACATTTATGTCATCCTGCGTGTACGTACGTGGTTAGCGGTTTATGTCATTTCACGTGTCACCATCGTTAATCTTCCTTTCCTTTTCCTTGGCTTCTGTGCGGTAGGTGACGGGAGCCCAGCCCCGCTGTGAGTCGGACAGTGCGTGTGGACCGCCACTCCTTCCGCTCTGGATGATGTCGGAGCACGACCTGGCGGACGTGGTCCAGATCGCGGTGGAAGACCTGAGCCCCGACCACCCAGGTACGGAGCTGTGGGACAGTAGGTGGAGCCGCCTTCTCCTCATTCTCTAAAACCCCAAAGCCGCTCCAACCGTTTTCTTTCCGTTAAATGACACGGAAGAAAAGGGGATGCGTGTTCCATGTGGAAACTCGAATCCGAGGGAGGGGACGCCGTCACGCCCTCCCCGTCCCGGAGTCCCAGATGCGGAGCCTCCAGCACCGTCTCTCCGAGGGCCGTCCCTGCCCTCGCGCCCTGACGCGCACACGCACGCACTCCCGCGTGGGACCCCGCGCTCCTGGTGGCCTGCGACTTTCTCCCCTGCCGTGACCCCTGTGTAACTTAACACTGTGACGCGTCATGGAAGTCTTACCGTACCGGTGTGTGCGCATCTACTTTTATTTTTTCAACAATCGCCCGGTATTCCATTTCTCGGCGTACCCCAGCTGGTTGAAGCCTTTTTAGACGACCCTTTGCACAGCTTGTATTGCTTTTCTTTTATATACAACCCTGTAGGAAAGAGCCTCGCACATGTATCTTGGCAAGTGTTATTGTAGGGTAAGTTCCCAGAAGTAGAATGCTGTATGTGCTTAAGATTTTGATAAGTCACTGCCATTTTCCAGAAATGTTTTATTAATTTATTCTCCCACCGACAATAGTTGAGAACAGGTTTTTTTTTTTTTCCCAGTTTTACTAAGGCTAGTAATCTTCTTTAATGATGTTAAAGGCACAGATCTACTTTGAAACCTCAACTAAGTATTTGTTTTAAGGACACCCTTTAGAATTGAAAACCTAAATTTCAGGAAGTTTATCTATGAAAACACCTGGTTAATAGTCACACTTATTATTCTAAGAAGATTTCCCTTTTCTGGCTTTAAAGTTGTATGTGTCTTATAGTTCTGTTAAGTTTGAAGTGACAGGTGCAGGCAGTGAAGTCACTGAGCATTTGGTGGCCTGGTTGTTCTTTGAGGAATGTTAGAATTGGGATGCTGACATTTTTCCTCTCAGAAAACAGAATTTTCAGAACTCCCTTAAGAAAGCATGATGTCTTATTTGTATGATCTATTTGGTATGTTAATTGAGAAAACTGCATTTGAAGATTAGTTATGGTGTGGAAGGGGCGAGTAAGTTAAATAATTTCGGAATTAAATGAACATTCACAAAGAAATATGCAGGGAGTGTTTCAGGAATGCTATTCTTTAGTCAGTTTTCAACCTTATTTTCCTATGATTTGTGTATAAGGGTCACTATCACTGCATGTAACAATTTCAAAATATCTGTTTATATTTTAGAAGGTGAGTGACAATTTCTTTAGAAAACACACACACTGCATTGATATAAAAGAAAAATGTTCCAATTACATAAATTCTAAGCATTTTAGCACCATTAAGATTCTAACAGCCTATCCCAAATAAATTCTCTGTAGACTATAGTCCAAAAAAGGAATCATTTCTAATCTTTATTTCGTTCCATCTCTGTTCCTGAAATGCCTGGAAATTACAGTTTCTTGACTGTTGACTAAAAACCTGCCGTGTACAGAGTCTGAGGCCCGCCCAGACGCACAGCCTGCGGTCTCTGACCCGAAGGGCACCAACGCCTGGCAGATACCAGGGTGCATCACACACGTTGCGTTCATAGTTGGTTTAGGAATTTTATGAAATTTAACGGTATAGTCAAGAAAGTAGAAGAAATAAAAGTTTCCCATAGTCCTACTAGTGTAGCTGCTTTTAAATTGTTGGCATGTATGTCTTTCCAGATTTTTCTTATTCATATTTCCACGTGGTTGTGCTTGTTTGAACATGCATAGTTTGTAACTGTGACCTGGCCTGGCATTCCGGTTGGCCACCACGGGAGTTCTTTTGTCTGACTCTATAAGTGATGTGTACAAAATTATAAAAAGCAACATGGACAAAAGGCGGCAAAGTGCAAAGAAGAAAGCAAGTGTCACTTGCGATCCCTCTGCCTGTAGCAAGGCAGATGTTGTCTGGCCACAGTGACTTCATCCTGCGTGGCTGTGGTGTGGGGCGTGCTTGCAAGTGCAGTGGGTGGTTTGCCAAGGCGTGTGACTCTTCGGATTTCTGATTTTTTCTACCAAAAGTGATGTAGTAAATGTGCCTGTGTATATGTATGTTATATATGTACACATATATAGTATGTATTCTTACATGTGGCACTCATTTCTGTAGTATAGATTCACAGACTGGTATTACTGTTAAAAAGTGAGCTAAAGCTATTAACCCAGATAGTCCCAGCTACTCAGGAAGCTGAGGTGGGAGGATCCCTCGAGTCCAGGAGGTCTACACCAGCCTGGGCAACATAGGGAAGCCCCATCTCTAGAAAACATGGCAGCAGCAACAAAGTGGTTATTAATAACTTGGAGGGCCGTCTACACTTAACTGCTCAGGGAGAGGAAGGGTGTAGACAGAGCTATTCACTTGGAGGGCTGTTCACACTTCCTGCTAAGGGGTGGAAGGGTGTAGACAGAGCTATTCACTTAGAGGGCCGTCTATACTTACTGCTAAGGGGAGGAAGGGTGTAGACAGAGCTATTCACTTGGAGGGCTGTCTACACTTCCTGCTAAGGGGAGGAAGGGTGCAGACAGAGCTGTTGGTGATGCTCCTGCCCCTCCCATGCAGACGTGTGCTCACGTGTGCACCCGTGGAAGCAGGTAGGAAACTCACCAGACAGTTCACATGGATTATTTCAGGCCAGGAGATGAGAAGAAAAAAATACTATGGCGAAATGAGAAAGTACTCATGACATGTTCAGCAAAAATCATCCACTATACAATTCTGTCTGTAATTGCAAACATGTACATTTTTAAAGATGAGCTAGGCCTGGGGAAGAGGACTGGAAGCGTCACAGGCAAATAGAAATGCGGTTTGCGGAGATGAGGCGGCTGCGGACAATTCTGTCTGTGATTTTGTGGTTACCTTCAATACTGGTTTTGTAGCAATCTTAGACAAAAGAGAGGAGGTTGGGGCCATTGGTGGCAGGGCTTGGATCTGGGCCGAGGAGCTTGTCCTCAGGGAAGCCCTGGGGACCCCTGAGGTTGCTGCTGGGTGGGGACACCTGACTTCAGCTGTCGGGGTGGAGGGAGGGGAGAGGCTTCTGTGCAAGTTAGTGTGTTGGGTTGGAGACTATTGGGATTATCAACACTCACGAAAGTGGGATATTCAGAAGGCAGTTTTGATTTTGAAATGAGGCAGCCAACAGAGAAGACTATTTCGTAGTTGGGAAGAAATCATTATCATCGGTTGAGTTGATCGCACTAAAACCAACAGGGTGGCCTGAGTGAGACGGCTGTGGTTTCGTGTTCGGACGGACGCAGCGGCACATTAGGGAAATAATTTATCTGGTATCTCGGTTTTTCCTGAGATTAAGGAAACATTCTATTTTCTACCGAATTTTAAGTTTAAATTGTAAAAAGGCAAAATGTGAAATAGATTGTGCCATTTCTCATCTCATCTTAAGGTGTCAGTGCCGTTTACCATCTTAATGTTAAAGAATTCTATAAAGCTTTCCACGTGAAAATTCAAGTTTCTGTCTGTCGCTGATTTCAGTTGTTCTGGAGAATCACGTGGTGACAGATGAGGACGAGCCGGCTCTGAAACGCCAGCGGCTGGAAATCAACTGCCAGGACCCGTCCATAAAGGTAGGGGTGGCCGAGGGTCTCGCGGGGTGGAGGTGTCTTCCTCTGCAGGCTGCTATGACCAGTCACCGTGAACCTGTGACTGAAAACAGACATTTACCCTCTCACGACGCTGGAGGCCGGAAGTCCGAAATCGAGGTGGCGGCAGGGCCGCGCTCCCTGCAACGTTCTGGGGGAGGCTCCTTCTGCCCCTTCCAGCTCTAGTGGCTCCAGGTGCCCCCCGGCTCGTGGCTGCGGTGCTCCCGTCTCTGTCTCACCCTCGTGTGGCCTCCTCCTCCTCCAGTCTGTGTCTTTCTTTCCCCTTCTCTCTCGCTGTTTTTTTTTTTTCCCCCGGGACAGGCTCTCGCTCTGTCGCCCAGGCTGGAGGGCAGTGGCCTCATCATAGCTCACTGCAGCCTTGAACTCCTGGGCTTAAGCAATCTTCCTGCCTTAGCCTCCCGAGTAGCTGGGACTACAGACGCGTGCCACCATGCCTGGCTGATTTTTTTTCTATTTTCTGTAGAGATGGGTCTTACTCTTGCTCCGGCTGGTCTTGAACTGACCTCTGGGGATCCTCCTGCCTCAGCCTCCCAGAGCACTGGGATTACAGATGTGAGCCACCGCGCCTGGCCCCCCTTCTCCTAAAAGGACTTGCTGTTGGATTTAGGGCCCACCCTAATCTGGGATGATCTCACTTATTGACATCTGCAAAGACCCTTTTTCCAAATAAGCCATATTTATAAGTTCCAGCGGTGAGGATGTGGTTACATAATAACATTTTGTGAATCACCAGGGAACTCACTATATAAGAGCATAAGCCATTGCTTCCCCTTGAAGATTGTGAAGAATAAACACGGTTTTGATTGAGCTTGCTGCCATATGTGAGGCGTCTTCCTATAGACCTAGAGGCTTATTTTGGACCGCAGGAAAGTGAACAATTACTGTGGCTATATTTTCCACTGGTGATGAATTACTTCTGTACCTGTCTTTAAGGTCACCTGAGTTCTAAAGTTTACTAGATGGGCTTGGAAACCACTCAAGTCAGTCATTTTTGGGTCCTTGAATTTGCTTGTTTGCTTCCAATGTTTGCAGAGTCACGGAGGTAAATCAGCACACGTGAAAAGTTTGTGAGAGCAACAGATGAAAGTCAGAGTCACTTTTCATACATTTCCTCTGTTTACACGGGCTGTCTGTTCAGAAATCCTCAATTCATTCTGTTAACAACGAGAAGCTGTGTAAATATGCACGGGCGATTTGAAACTATATTCTCCCTAAAATTTCTGTTGCAGACTGAAGAATAGATAGCCGCTAGAAGGTGGCTGCCTTAGTAACAGCACATTCTCATACCTTAAAATGCAATTATAATTTCATCACAAAAGATACATTCCTTCTAAACGACACAGAAACGTCGAAGGTGAGAATGAAAGTGGCCCGGCCCCGGTTCCCACTCCGTTGTCGGTGGAGGTCGGACTTTGGTTCGAGCCTTGCCACACACGTACGCTCATGTGTGCGGTGTAACAACGGTTACTCACCAAATGGCCAGGACCTCCTTAACAAGTAGGCGTGAGTGGTTTATGGGTAATATCACTTGTATAGAGAAGCCTTATATAAAAATACTAGGCGAAGTGGCTCATGCCTGTAACTGCAGGACTTGGGGAGGCCGAGGTGGGAGGATCGCTTGAGGGTAGGAGTTGGAGACCAACATAGTGAGCAGCTCACTGAGCAATGTAGTCAGACCCTGTCTCTACCAAAAAAAAAAAAAAAAAAAAAAGCCCGGTGTTGGTAGCACAGGCCTGTAGTCCCAGCTACTCGGGAGGCTGAGCCCAGGAATTCAAGGTCACAGGGAGCTGTGATGATGCCACTGCACTGGGCGACAGAGCAAGACCCTGTCTCTAAAAACAAACAAGCAAACAAAAAACCACCACAAACAAAAAATCAAGTAGAATTTTAAGGGGCCAATAAAAAAGTAAAAATGAAAATACTATTCCCCACTCTTTCTTCTTCATTATTAATTTCTTTGGTGAGTTTAATTAGTATGTAATAGTGATTTTCACCCAAACCCCAGGCAGAATCATTTCTAATTCAGAGTTAAAATGATGTTGTTTTGCTATGTTTAAAGAATTCAAGAACCAAACGTTGGATATTTTCAAGTTATAAAAAAAATTCAGGCTCCCCCAAGTGCGTGCATCAGCCGCACTGTGGATGCGGCGTCTTGCGGCCCCGAGGTGGCCGAGCACCAGCGTGTGCATGCAGGTCCACCTGGCACGTGTGGGCTCTTCCTCTCGTACTGCTTCGTAGCTGAGGGCGGTTAGCAGAGGAGGGTGGATTTAAATTCGTGTCCTCAGCCGTCTCCTCTGCGTGTTCGCACTGCTGTGAAGCGCCTTGCTGGGAGAAGGGGCTGCCGAGGCAGAGTGATTGTCCGGGTGGGCGTGGGTTTTCCTATCCCCGCGTGGCCTGCTGCCCCGAACACCAGGAAGGCTCACACATGCGTTTAGGTGCTTCATGAGGTGGGCTCAGCCTGCTGAAAATGCACACAGAAGAGCATCCGTTTTCTTCTTTACCCATTCCGATGCCAGGGACGAGAGACGATGTGAGGTGTCGCTGTGGTTTCGTGCCCTGCAGATTCCCGTCAGGGCGGGAGACGGGCCGTAAGCAGCGCTGGGGTCGAATGTGGGCCGGTGCGCTCCCACCTGTGCCCTGAGCGCCACGGCCAGCTCTGGGTGGCTCCCGGGTGCCACGCCTGCTTTCCTGGGCCCGTGTCCTTCCTTCTGATGTGTCCACCTTGGGTGCTGTGCTCTTACGTCCAGGGCAGAAAAGGAGAAGGAAAAGACATTCTTCGTGATTTTCAGATGTTGCCTCTCCAGTCAGGTGCTGGGCTCAGCGTGCCGCCCAGCAGGGCTGGTGCTGTCC
This sequence comes from Avahi laniger, assembly GCA_963575035.1. Taxonomy (NCBI): domain Eukaryota; kingdom Metazoa; phylum Chordata; class Mammalia; order Primates; family Indriidae; genus Avahi; species Avahi laniger. Next base: position 22,236 of record CAUYSK010012431.1, read on the forward strand.
CGATCTGCCACTCAGCAGCACTGAGACCGTCTCAGCTGGGGGGGCCTGGGGAGGGTATCTCTGCTGCGCGGTAGGACTCCTACGTGACTGAGCTGTTTCCACGGGTGCTCCTGGCAGGGACAGCAGCCGGGGAAGAGAAGCACTTGCCTGTGTGGTTTGCGTGTTTGTTCTGGTGCTTGGGTCAGGAGCCCTGCGTGACTCTCACTACTCATGGCGACTGCCTGGGCTTAGGAGCCGGACTAGACGCCGCCGGTCATCAGCTGTGCCGCTGCTCGGCCGCTAGGGGGCAGGCTGGCTGTTCAGGAGCTCACGGTGTCAGGTGTCAGAATCAGGACACACGCTTGGGATTGGATTTTCTCTGCAGGGAAGCTGGGTCTGACACGAACACGCGTGGCTGGTGTGGGTTTTCGGCTGCTTTGATGTTAGGTGTAATCCTCATCGTTAGAAAGATTTGACTAGTTTTATGTAAATTTACTGATCAATATAATAACATATGAAAGACGACATAAGTTTTTTATTACATGGGCTTAACTAAAAATCACAACTGTGCATACAAGTAAAACCGTGGTTAAGTGGTCACATTGTACATACAAAATGTGACTGGTATTTGAAATGTGAACTTGTTTACTCAAACGTTTCTGGCTTATAACTAAAGAGCTAGTTGCAGTGCAGGGTCTGTTTTCTTGGAACAGATACAATTAAAATTGGGAAGCAGCTATCCGGGGTTTCTTGGCATTATCTCCTTAAAGTTGGGGCACCCTTTCTAAAGTGCCCCTTCCTTCCCTTCCAGTCGTTCCTGTACTCCATCAACCAGACCATCTGCCTGCGGCTGGACAGCATCGAAGCCAAGCTGCAGGCTCTGGAGGCGACTTGCAAGTCGCTGGAGGAGAAGCTGGACCTGGTCACCAACAAGCAGCACAGCCCCATCCAGGTCCCCATGGTGGCCGGCTCCCCCCTCGGCGCGACCCAGACGTGCAACAAAGTGCGATGGTAAGAATGGGCCGGGGCAGGGTGCCCGGCAGAGCCCCGTCTCGCCTGCCGGCCGGCGCGGTCCCTCCACTTGCCGTGGACGCGAGGGCTCTGCCTCGGCAGTGGCGTGGCGCTGGTTTACTCAGACCGAAACTACACACGTGACGTCCCGCGGCGTGACTTGAAGGCGTCCTGGCATTCTCTCTCTGACGTGAGCCAGGCTGAGACATGCTTTCTGTGGCACTAACCCGCCCGGTCTTCGAAGATGCGCTTCTGCTGCTTCTCTTCCTCCTGCTCCGCCTGGCTAGCCTTTAGTTACATGCTCTTCCTGTGTGGTGTGTACGAGTTTCACCCGGGCATATCACACTGTCCATTCAAGTCTGCAGTTTTTATTGCGTTTATTCTTTTACGAAAATTTAGAGCTGTGGTCCCGAACCCTCAGGCCAAGGACGTGGTGCCGTTTTGTGAAAAAATTGTCTTCCGTGAATCTTAGAAACGGGGCAGGGTGGGGGGTCACGGCAGGAGGTGAGCGGTGGGCAGCGAGGGAAGCTTCCTCTGCATTTACAGCCACTCCCCGTTGCGCAGGTCACCACCTGAGCCCCCCACCCCCGTCCGTGGAAAAATCGTCTTCTATGAAACCGGTCCCTGGTGCCAGAAAGGTTGGGGACCGCTGGTTTAGAGTCCAGCCTAGAGAGATACGCAGTGTTGTGCACACTGTCTGAACAGAAACCTTACGGATGGTTGTCGGTGGGAACTTGGACCTGCTCGTGTGTCGCTCGTCGAGGCTCCGCGCCAGCACCTGTAGCTCTAGGGTCAGCTGAAGCCCAGGCTCTGGGGGCAGCTACCATCAGTCCTGTTGGCCTTTTTGCCGTTCGCACAACTGGCCCAGGAGAAGTCCTACTCGTGGCAGCAGACAAGCGTGTCTTTGTGTTTGCCGAGAGCCTGAAGTGCTTTTACTGCGGGCTGTTCCCTTTGGTTCCCTGGAGCGACCGCAGCCCCTGCCCCGTGTGTCTGTGGGGAGCGAGGACAGTGGGCAGAGGAGGCTGGGGGTGCAGAGGAGTGGGAGCCCCTGCAAGCCTGGGAGGACCGTTGTAGCCTGGCTGCCACCGTCTGAGGAGGCTGCCGGTGCCACCTGCCTGTCTGTGCTGGTGGCAGGACTAGGTGCTTTGTGGACTTTACCCGGGACTGTGGGAAGGGAGAGGAGGGTTCGTTCCTTCGCTGGTTAGTTTTGGGGTGCTCATGAACACGCCCCAGCATCACTGTGACCACGTGCCCTGGTTTGTCTGGGACAGCTCCAGGCGGTACCAGCTGTGCCGGTGCGATCACTGGCGCCTCCTTTAACTCTCAGGAGTGCCCGGTGTGTCTGGTCACTCCCTGGCCCCTCCCCAGTCCCTACCTGGTGGTGCTGGAATCGGCACTCGCCGTCCCCAGAGGGGAGGTGGGTTGCCCATGGCGTCCCCTGGGACGGGCCTTTGCGCTGCGTCTATACGGTCACTAGCGTGCTTTCTCCGGCAAGTATGTGTGGGTCGTTTCTCCGAGTGGGTGCTCTGCCAGGCTCTGCGACCGTGGTGTACAAGCCTGTCACACCCAATGCCTTTTTTTCAGGGTAACTTTTTTTGTAATGCCCCTTTATCCTAAAATGCAATGTTTAGAAAATATAATTTAAAATTAGTAGTACACCCCAAGCGTACTGTAGTAGAGAAATATGACAGTGGTGTGTAATAAGCTAGTCATTCCCAGTGACAAGCCAGGTGCCACCCCCGGACCTCCGAGGGTGGTCCCTGCAGACCGACCTGGGCATCCCGCTGGGACTCAGACGCCCGTTGTCACAGACTGTTACAAAAGGATGAGCAATCCCTAAGGAAGTTTCAAATAAGCAAAGTATAATTTTTCTGGACTTACATAATGGTTGAATTCCTGGAAAATTCAAGTCATGTTATGAGTATGCAGAAGTGTTTAGTGTGTGAATGTTGCATGCAGCGAGATCCTGGGTTCAGAGAGCCGGAGGCGTGTTTTCCACTCAGGCCGTCTGGGACCTGGGAAGTTCGTACGGGAGGATCTGTGCGGGGCAAGGCCGACTCCCGCGAAGAAGGTGTCAGCCTCCGCGGCCTGTAACGACCAGACTCTGCTGGTGTCTCTTAGGCACGACAGCCACCTATGTCCCCCGGGGGCTCACGGCACCCCAACACCTCCATTGAGAACCCCTGCTCTCAGGAATAAAATGAAAGGACGGATGACGCTTCCTGCCCAAAGGAGCCCTGTGTGCCTGAGGATGGTCACCTGTCACTTGTCACTTCTGTGCTGGTGCTGGACAGGCCATCTCTGTGAGTTAGAGAAAGCGTTGACGTGATCTCTCCATTTAGGTTCCACCACTGGTAGTTTGTGACAGTTTTGCGGCCAGGAGAGAGGACTCGCTGTGGGTGAGGGGGCGTCAGTGTGGTCCGGGCCTGGAGAAGGCCCAGCTTGGAATTGCATCTGCATGAGGGGCGCTCAGGCCTCGGGACGTCACAGTTCCCCAGCTGACACTGTGGGGTGACCTTGGCGAGTCATGCGGTCATTTCAGTCTGAGTTTCCAGCCTCCTCGTCTTTAAAGAGGGGATGAGCAGAGGAGGGCCCGGGTCTGCGCCAGGGCTGCCTTGGTGCCGGGCTTCTCACACCGCTGATCATCACGGAAACAGGCAGGCTGGGGGCAGAGGGTGGCACCACTGAGCCCGAGTGTGTCCCTCCTGACCGCTGTGCCATGTTCCTGTGTGATGCCGACAGAGCTGCTCGCTTGGGTGTCGGCATCTCCAGGCTGCAGGGAGCCGCCACCCTTTGCTGTGTGCAGGGATCGCAGGGCCAGCTGGCGACATCGCGAGCCGCTCTCGGGGTCGGAAATTCCACCGCGCTTCCCTCTGCGGGGGGAGATCTTACCACCTAGAGACCCGCCATGGTTTTCTCTGTGTTAACAAGTAGTAAAATAAAAGGAAAGTTTCCTAATATTGACTCAGATGTGTAATCTTGTTAACCCAAATTAATTTTTCTGATTTTAAAGAATTATATTGGAAAGGTAAAAATCAGTCTACTATAGAATATACGTTTATTGTATATCGGCATGGAGTTTATTAGCATTGCTAATAAAACCATTATTTATAAAAATTAATGTAAGATTATCGGAAGAACCATTCCTCCATTTTGTCATAGTTTTAAATATTAATATATTCTCATAGCAAAGTTTTAAATATGATGTATTGAATGACTTAAAGAAGGTACTAAATCTGGCATTTCTTTCCATATAAGTTCTGAAAATGAGAAATAAAAATTGCCAAAAGTTGAAAGCTGTTACAAGAAATCGTAGGGAGGGAGAGTGCGTAAGAACCTGATCCCAGTATATCAAGGAAAATATGTATATTTAACTTAGAAATTTACTGATTTGTAAACACGTATGAGTGAATAAGTGTCTAAAATGTAAGCAGTGGAACATGGAAAAGGAAAAGTCTCCCCAAAGAGTTAAAAATAGGTTAGCGTTCTGAGTAGTAAGTTAGTATTTCTATGAATTATTTATTCTGGGCCTCAGATCTTCAAGATAAAGTTTAGAAGTACGTAAGTTACAGACAGTCTTATGTCCAAATCCCATGCTCTTAAAAACAACTGAAGATGCCCCAGGCCCGCCCTTCTCTGGGTGTGCGTGACTCGTTGCGGTCCGTGTGCAATCCCGCAGGACAAATGTGGGCACCTTGACGAGGCCTCCGAAGAGGGGAAGAAGCGTCCCTGAGGAGCCCCTCGCCCTTCCCGTGGGGGCTGCACCTGCTGAGAGTCAGCCCGGCCCGCACGGACACGGCCACGGCCTCTCTGTCGTCGAAATCTGCCCACCTGTCGGCTGTTTCTAATTAAAACTGGGGAGAGTCCATGCTGTCGATGCTGAGGGCTGCTTGTCTATTCTCCTCACTCCCTGGAACACGGAATGCGGTGGAGGACCGCCAGCCTCCCTTGGTATTTCGGTCTAGATTTTCAGATTCTACACCTGAATGGGATTCTTTAAATAAATTCAAGAGAAAAGAAAAGAAAAAAGAAATCTCTTTTTCTTTGAAGCCGAAATTAAATCATTGTGATTAAAATATTTGTGAGATTACTTGGATGGGTTTCCTCCAACAGCAGCCGTCTACTTGGGGACAAGAAAAGTGGACTTTCATTTCTTTTAGGTAGGTGCTTTTTGTCTTCCTGCAGGTGTGCCATACCTTTGGATGCTGCTCGACCGTAATTCTAGGTGTAGTGACAGAGGCTTTGCCTTTGAAGCTGCTCGGCGGCTGCCGAAGCGCCCGTGTCGCGCCGTGCAGCCTTTGTCGAGCGGCCCGTCCTCTGAGTGCTGGGTCGTGAGCAGTTCAGTAGGGGCAGGTGTTCTGCTGCGTGGCCCGAGGGGTCAGGCACGTGCAGGTACATTATACAGGTAAACGTGAAAATCCTTTCATTACACTTCCTTGAAGCTAGACACAGGACAGCAGTGCGAGTCGGAGGCAGCCGACGTGGGTGCAGGCCAGGGCGGCGGTGGCACGAGTGCCGGGACCTGGCGGGCGCATCTGCTTGGCCGGCAGCGTGCCGTGGAGCCAGACTGCCCGAGAGCGCAGAGGGCAACTCAAAACATGGGTGTTTCTGCTGTGCTTTCCTTGACTGAACATACTAACAGGGAAAATGCTGGTGTTTCCTATTTTTACAAGCTTTAGCATGTTTCTACAATTTTATAACAGTCGTAATAAATCAGAGACTTCTTTATAATACTAATTCTCAAAATGAAAAATAAAAGTGATTTCTTCTGAAGCTCCTCTTTCAGAAAGATGTGTCATGTACGACTACGGAGGGGAAGTTGTTTTCCTTCTTTCTCTCAAAACTATTAACCCACAGAGAACTGACAGATTTGATCAAGAAATGGTTTAAGTTCCCTGTATTTTTATTTCCTAGAGGGTCTTTTGTTTTAAATGTTGATGGATGTTTGCCGAGAGGCTATTCCAGTGTTTCGCACGTAGCCCTTGTGGCTCTTGGTCGAGATGGGCTTGTTCTGAGCAGCTCTACTCTGGCACGTAGCCCGAGGTGTCTTGGCCGGGGTGCAGCAGGGGTCACGGTGCTTCCGGTTTGGGGTCGTTGACATCTCAGGCAGAACTGTAACATCTCATAGGCTTCAGAGTGTCCCAAACTCAAGGTAGTGCTATTTAAATTGTGAAGAAATGGTTTTGTCTTAGTCAAGATGGACTTTAACTTTCCTTATCTCATTTTGAACTTTGGTAGCTTCCATTTCATTTTGTATACGTATGATTTCTCTTCCTGACTTATCGATGCTGTCTTGTACAGCGGCACAGTCTTTGTGACCTAATTGTGATACCCTGTACACGTCAGGGCTGAGTAGTAACCAAAGAACAGTTGAAACACATGCAACTTGGGGAATATTAACATAATCTGCTTCAAAGATACAATCTACTAACCAAAGCTAATCATAAACATATATTTAAATGTTCTAATAGGTCATATACATTCTAATGACCTATCTCTGGTTTTAGAACAACTGAATAACTCATTGATTGGGATTGTGTAGAATCTGTAAGTCAACTTGGGAGGAATTGCTGTTTTGGCAGTATTGAGTGTTCTGATTCATGAACATGGTATGTCTCTCCATTCATGCAAGTCTTTAATTTCTCTTAGCCCTGTTACAGTTTTCATCACTCCTGTGCATATTCTGTTAAATTTATCTCCGTGTACTATAGATGCTATCATAAATGATATTGTGTTTTAAATTTCAGTTTCCAGTTGTCATTGGTAGTGTATAGAAGTACAGATCTTTCTACACTGACCTTCATTCTGCATCATTTTTTAAATTCATTTGTTTTGGTAGCTTTCTTGTAGGAGTTTTTTTAATGTGCATAATTGTGCTGTCTTTATAAGAGAGTTCTACTTCTTCCTGTCAAAGTTTGATACCTTTTCTTACTTTGCTGCATCTAGACTCTCACCATTAAGTGTGATGTTAGCTGTCAGTTTTTCATAGGTGCTTTTCATTAGGTTGAAGAAATTCCCTTCTATTCCTCGTTTCGTGAGAGTTTTTGTCACAAGCAGGCATCGAATTTTCACGTTTTTACGCATCTACCCGGCACGATTGTACAGTTTCCCCTCTTGATCCTACTGTTACAGAGAACTACACTGACTTTGAATGCTGAACCAACCTTGCGTTTCTGTTACAATTAGACCTGAAGTGATCATAGTGTGTTACCCTTTTATATACTATCGGGGTGATTTGCTAATATTTATTTAGTTAGGAGTTATTTGCTAATATTTATTTAGTTAGGAGTTTTTGCATCTGTGTTCAAGGCCAGATTACTCTGTAGTTTTCCTTTTGGTGTGTTCTTGCCTGTTTTGTTGTTGGGAAAATGCTGGCCTCAAAAAAACGAGCTGGAAAGTTGCCTTTGATTGTTTAAGTATTTCTGTAGGATTGACTTTGTTTCTACCTTAAATATTTGATGGAACTTGCCAGTGAGGCCATCTGGGCCTAGGTTTTTAATCATGCGTTCAATTACTTTAGTAAATATAGAACTTTAATGAACGTAGAATTCCTTGAGTTGGTGTTGTTGAATTTGCATCTCTCGAGGGATTTTTCCTTTCCTCTAAATGCCGGAACCTATTAGCATAACACTCTCTGTAGTGTTTCTCTGGTATCTTTCAAATGTCGTGGGTCCACATGGCACCTGTTGCTGTGTCTCCTCAGACCTGTGACACTTTCTCAAACTCTCCTTGTCTTTGATGATGTTCTGAGGAGCCCTGGGTCGGATGTTTTACAGGGCGCTGCTCTGTTGGACTTGCCCATGGCTTCCTCCCGATCAGCCTGGGGAGTTGGTTTTGGAGGGGAATGAGGACCCCATCGCGTCGTTTCAGGGCTGTGCGCTGTGGATGCTGATGCAGGACACCTGGCTGGGGCACATTCGTCAGGCTTTTCCACAGTGAAGTCCCTCCTTCCCCTTCCCAGACTTCCTCTCTGGAAGGAAGTTGCTCCTCCGCCAGCCCCCTCCCCCACCAGGAGCGTGTGGTTGCGCTGCATCTACGGGAATCTGCAAACGTTATTGTTCTGCACGGGAGGTTCGTCTCTCCTTTCCCGTCTGTTAGCGTATTGTCATTTACATGTATCAGCACGCACTCACAAGTAGTCATTGTGCACTTAGGGTTGGAATCCAACACTATTTTGTTTTGTTGCTCGAATTGTTCCAGCTTTGGCTACCAGCAGCTCTCTCAGTTGGCTCCTGTGCCCTGTGACCTGCCCCTGCCATTGCGGGCTTCCTGTCCCTTGTTTCTTTTGCAAACTTCCTTACAAGCTGCTGCCCGGTGCTCCTCCAGGCTCACCGTGCGTTCCCTGCCCCGGTGCTGGAATGAGCCGTCCTCCTGTGATTGGAAACGGCATCGGCGAGGTGCGTGGCACGGGGTGTGTCCTGGGGGAGGCCTACTTCCCAAGGCCGTTGCACCTGTCCGCAGAGCACCGCCTTCCACCCGAGCCTGTCCTGACCTCGAGTGGTTCTCTTTCCTGAGTAGTCATCTCTGCTCCCAGGAAAGAGGAAAACATGAACGTTCCTAACTTACTTGCTCCTGTCCTGATTTGGGACTGTGGGTTCGAATTCCCAGAACTCTGTCAGTGCATGAGAATGGCTTCTGGGGGGCAGGGGTTAGATTTTGAGGCTTCTAAAGCCAGGTGGCTCCAGAAGCTTCTTTCTTTCTTTGGAAACTAGATTTTGAATCTTTTGCACTGAGGTTATTCCTTTTTCTCTGGTGCAGTTGATTATTTGGGAGGTTGATTTTACATTATGTTTTGCTCATCTCATTAGATACTGGAAAGAAATTTTTAATACTAATTCTTATCCCTAAGAATATCTTTTTGGATCCTGCTTTTTTATGACTTTTTAATCTTTAACCTGCAAGCAACAGAAATAAACCATTTAAGACAACTTTTAGGAAATATTTGTTTAACCTGAACGCTGATCGTGCTGAGTGGGTGACAGGAGCTGCGGAGCAGAGGCCCCAGCCTCGTGGTCCGGGCGTCTTCTGCCTGCAGCACAGAGCGGGCGATTCGAGTCTCCCCCGGCTGCCCCGGCAGCTCTGATGCCTGGAGCCTTCTGTCCCGTGGCTCTGCCGACCCCTAAGGCCTCGGAGTCCTCAGCCTTGGAAGGGAGAGACTGGAACAGGCCCATCCTGTGTTTAAAGTCACTGGCCTGGGTGGCACAACTGTCCCTTGCTGTGTCCATCCATGAGCACCAGCAGCAGGCTGTGTGTGCACGGAAGGGCCTGGAAAGGCCGGTGTCCGCACAGTGGCCCTCGGGGCAGCACTGCTGGCAGAAAGGGAGGCGGGCTTGTGGGGTCTGCCCGTCCGCTGCCCTCGGGGGTGTGTTCGTGTGGTTTGCCTGCCCCTCCTTTCCCTCCCGCTGAAACTGAGACCGGTGTGCGGTTTCTCCGTGTGTTATGCCCCAGGTCCTTGTGTGTCACGCAGGAGGATAAACGTGGAAGTCCACGGGAGAACACGTACTTAGGGAATACATACCTGTAGAGTTTTAAATCTGCCAGCTCGTTTTCTAATAAGTAGAAAACAGAAAAAATGACTTGAGATTAATAAAAATTAGAAAGTTAGTACGAGATTTCCTAAACTGAACCTGATGAATAACTGTTCTGGGCCGTGAAAGGAAGGACTGCCGGTTAGCGGCAGCGTGTGACGTAGCGAGGCTCAACTTTGGGTGGGAAAGGGGCAGACACTTTCTCAGGTAGGTGCCGCCTGTTCCGAGGGAGTTGCTCCTGCCCCTGCCCTGGAGGACCGTTCGCGGGAGGAACAGGGAGTGAGTGGGAAGGTGTCAGCTGTCCCGTGGCGCTGTGGGAAGGCCTTAGTGGAGGGAAGGGTCACTCCCAGCCCGTGTCCATGCAGGTGGCCTGCGGCGGGACCCGAGGGCAGGGCTTTCTGTCACTCGCTGAGCGTCCCGTGCGTGTTTGTTGGGCGAGCGTTCAGAGGGCTTGGCCCTCGGACATAAGAAGTTAGTTGAACTCACCTTTGGGAAGTGAGCGCGTACCTGCTCCTCAGGGCGACTGTCCTCTTAGCGTCTCCAGTGAGCACTGAGGTTTGGGCAGGGGACAGGGCTGTGCTCGTGCTTCTCTGCCCCTCGATGATTTGTCCCCACGCAGAGGTGTGTCCAGTGAGCGTGTGTCTCCCCTGCAGATCACAGACACCCTCCCCCCGTTTCCATGGCAGACACAGGTAATGGATGGCGACCCCCGCTCCCCCTGAGCCTAGCAACAGCTTCGGACCGGCAATGGCGTGGTGTGTCTGGCTGGCCCGGCCAGTCGTTCGAGATGGCTGCGGATGTTCACCCCGCCGCTGTCCTGGTTCTTGGGGGTTCTCTGTGTCAGGCCCTAGGAGGAGGGGTGGGGTACGTGTTCACACACTCACGGGAGGACGTGTGTTCAGCATCCAGTTAAGAGCCTCTGCGAGCTTTGTAGGCTTTCACGAGGCAGGTTCTGAGCTAGAGCTTCTGCAATGCCTGTGGGTCTGTGCAGAGCCGATGCTCTCCGCCCTTCCGTTCAGCAAGGGGCGCGATCTCTGGATCCTCCTGAGCTCACAGCACTGGGTTCTCTTCTCTCTCGCTCCAGGGCCTGTGTGTACTTGCTGCTGGCTCCGCTCGGATGTCTGGGCCCTGGGTGTGGCTGGGCCTGGTCCCGGCGTTGCCCGCCCTTCCCTACCCCCGCCCCATGTACTCGTCTGCCCTTGACCACTGTGCGATTTTCCAAGTTCTGAGCGACTTATTGTTAGTTTTCCTTTTGTAGTAAAACATGGTAAACAGAAACTTGCAAAAATAGTTTAAATCTACATTTCTCAAGGAGATGTTTTTGTGTCTATTTTGCATGTGCTGGGCAGAGCCTCTTGGTGTCCATCTTACGTGGACCACGTGCGGAGGGCGGAGAGCCGGTTTCCAGGGTTTCACAGGCTGTGGCTGTGACAGGCGGAGGCCATGTCATGCTGGAACACGTGCCAGGACAGCCCTGGAAGCTGAGATGTTTTGCTTTAAATTCATCAAAGTAAAACAGTTAAAACACTCAAACAGCGAAAGAGCAAGTTGCAGCAGTTTTGAAATAGGGTTATTACTATCCTTGACCAGAAGTGACGGCAGGAGGGTGCCTGGTTTTGAACACAGGCCCCGTCACCAAAAGCTTTCCCAGCACAGAGCCCGTATCCCTGAGCTGGGGGTGAGGACTGAGCCAGGATCCTGGCGGACAAGAGGATGTGTGTGAGGCGCGTGGGGTTCCTTGCGCCGTGGCACCCTGCGAGGTCTGGGAAGTCAGCGATGGTGGCCGCTTCCTGCCGTTCACCGAGGCCCGATGCGCACGGCATCGAGCCCTCGAAGTTCAGGTCCTCCTTGGTAGCCAATGAGAACATTCTAGGCTGCCCTCTGGGCATCCTGTTCTTAGGGTTCCGCCCTGGTTTGTGATTCTCAGTCGTTTTCTTCGAGCGAGCCGTGTGGGAGCCGGGGCATCCGAGGTGGTCAGCTCAATGTGAGGCTCATCCTGAGTGCACTTGGGCAGTCTCTGACTGGGTCCCACCTAGGCATGTGGGATACATCCCGGAACAGCTCAGGAAAGGGTCCCTGCACAGGAGAAGACCACACAAAAACCGAAATATAAGTTACCCACATGATACATTGCAAGGTGCCAAGTGATCAGAGCAGCTGTGTCTCTCACACAGCATTGTGGGTTTGTGTATAATTTTATTCTTGTCTTTTAAACCAGCAGTACCGATCAAAATTACCTGGGGCATTGTTAGGGAAAATAAACGCTCCAGGATCTCTTTGGGGATGGGCCTCGGCTCCCCTAGGAATTCTGGTGTGTAAGACGTGGTGGATGTGGACTCTTGCTTTGTTGATTTTGGTTAGGAATGTCAGCTCTGTCTGTCACAGGAGGACTTTGGGCTCAAATCTAACTTGCCGCTCCCTGGCTATGTGGTCTTGGACAGGTCAATGGCCTCTCTGTGCGTGGGCTGCGGTCTGTACGATGAAGGCGCTGCAGTGCGTGGCTCCTACCGCTGGGCTGGACGGGGCTTGTCTCACATGTGGTCTTTGGATGTCCTGCCCTGGTGGGTGGCTGTGAGATCAGCAGGGTCCCTGCTGGGGTCGGCGCGGGGCCTGTGAGCGCCGTCACTGCTTATTAAGGTTCTGTGTCCTCCAACGCGGAGGGGTCCTTGTTCACTCCCCGTCACAGGACATTGGTCCCACGAGAGTGCGTGTTTTACTTCTGAATAGTGATCCGTTTACCAAGAACATCCAGCTTGTATGACTTAACCATGTGAGTTAACATCACCTTAGGGTTAAAGCAATCAGGACAGTCTGTGGGTATCACCATTTTTCTTTTCCTTAATTTTTATTAAGTTTTTATTTAATAGGAATGTAACAAACATATAGTTACAGGTAGAGCATAGATAGGTTCATTTAAGAGTGTGAATGCATAGAAAACATAATAAATAATTAAAACACCAAAATGGCAGAGGATAGATAATTGATCCATGGAACACAATAGAGAACCCAGAAACAGACCCACACAGATGTGTCCAACAGCCTTTGTTTGTTTGTTTGTTTTTTGAGCCTGTTACCCAGGCTACAGTGCAGTGGTGTCAGCCTAGCTCACAGCAACCTCCAACTCCTGGGCTCAGGCAATCCTCCTGTGTCAGCCTCCTGAGTAGCTGGGACTGCAGGCATGCGCCACCACCACGCCTGGCTAATTTTTCTATTTTTAGTAGAGACGGAGTCTTGCTCTTACTCAGGCTGGTCTCGAACTCCTGACCTCAGGCAATCCCATCTCGGCCTCCTGGGATTACAGGGGTGAGCCACCGCGACCAGCTTCTGACGGACTTTTGAGAACAGCACAGAAGCAGTTTAGCGGAGGAAGGGCAGCCTTTTCATCAGATGACGCTGGAGCCATTGGATACCCATAGGCAAGACTACAGAAACGGACCCCGTGTGAACCTCACTTCTTGTGCAGAAACTGATTTACAAGGGATCACAGATTTAAGTGTAAAATGTAAAACTATGAAACTTTTAGATGAAAACATAGGCAAAGATTTTTGGGACCTAGGACTAGGCAAAGAATTCTTGGATTTGACACTAAAAGGATAATGAGTGAAACACAACTGAGCTGCTCTTGATGGAAAGTCCACCTTTTGCTCTGTGCGGGACCCGCTGAGAGCATGACGCGGTACGAGCAGGGGGAGATGTTTGCCGACCACATATCCAAGGACTAGTATGTAGAATAAAGAACCCTCGAAGCTCGACAGTAAACAAATAACATCCAACTAGAGAGTGGGCAAAGCGTATGACCAGGCATCTCCCCAGGAGGGCGCTTGGCTGGCAAAGGAGAGGAAAAGACGCCGCGCGCCATCAGCCATCGGGGGTGCGGATGAAACCGCAGCGAGACGCCACCGCACTCCTGTCGGAAAGGCTGGAATACAAACAACGATAACACCAAGTGCTGGCAAGGGCGTGGGGAGGCTGGGTGTCGCGTCCGTCACTGGCGGGGAGCGGAAGATAGAGCAGCTGCCCTGGAAAACAGCGTGACAGCCTCTCACAGAGCTAGACTTGCGCTGACCACATGGCCCGGCAGTCGCGCTCTCAGGCATTTGTCTCAGAATTGAAAACTTATGTTCATGCAAAGCCTGTGCACTAATGTCACTGGCAGCTCTATTTGCAGTAGCCAAACCGGTGAGCACCCAGTGCCCGTCGGTGGGTGGGTGGTTCAGGAGCCGGTGCACCAGGCCACGAAACAGCTCAGCCGTAGACAGGACGCGCTGCTGACAGATGGTGCCGCTTGGATGGGTCTCGGGGAATTTTTTCACCCGAGTGCAAAGGTCGGGTACTGTGGCTCCACGGATAGGACGTTTTTGAGATGTCACAGCTGTGGAGTTGGAACTCACGCGTGGCTCTGGTGGAGGGCGCGGGAGGGAGAGCGCTCGGGTGCGGCTGGAGAGGGGAGCTCCAGCGCTCCTCGGGGTGGAGCAGTTCTGCAGTGGGGGAGGCGGGTTCAGGGAGCCATGCACGGGACCACACCGCACAGAGCCATGCACACACATGTGTGCACGCACACGCACACACACTCCC
>CAUYSK010012435.1:0-23855 GCA_963575035.1 Avahi laniger
TGATAATAAAAAAATCATAAATTAAAGAAATTCTTGCTTTCTAAATGCTTGTAGTACTACACATTGTCATGTAGATCCTGAGAGTTTAGTAAATATTAATTAATTATAATGGAAGTCCATATTGTGCTGATTAATATTAATAATTACTATAGGCATAAAGACAATGATAGTAATAAGTTTTACTTTCAGGATTTTCAGATTTAGGAAAATTAAATTTATTAAGTGGCCCTACAAATCATTGAAAAGATACACATAAGATTCTTTATTTCATTATCAGTTACACAGCTTTATGTAGTATTTTATTCATAGCACTTATATGTATCTTAATAGCCCATGGTATCCACCCTCATGCTTGAAGGAATTTAATTTTTAAACGTTTTAAAATATTATTCACCCTGAAGACTGGGGAAATGCAGTTATATCTACTTTTTAGCTAAAGCACACATTATGTAAAGAAGTTGGCTTTCATTTGTATGCCTCAATGTGAGTGATGCACAAGTAGCCATTTACGTGTGTCTGAACATAAGATAGTAACTGTAATTTTTAAAAAATTAGCTCACAGTTTATAGTCCTAACGCCACAATTGCTTCCTTGATTATTTTAAACTTAATTTTTTTTTCTAAAGTGCCAATTTATTGTTGGAATATCTTTTGTTCAATAAATGTAATTTAAATCGATGACACATTTTAAGGGTTTTACAGTGGTTCAAAGTATATTTTTTAGAAGGAGGCATTATTTTAAAATAATTTCCTAAACCATTGTTAAAAACTGTTATTTTGAAAATTAAAGAGAATTTGGCCTAATGATTGTTTAAACAAATTCCTTTGCTAATAGCATTCTACCACTGTAAATATCAGCTGTGAATGACATTACATATTTCAGTAAAAATAACCCCCTGGTAATTGATTCTTGACTTTTATTCTTTAGCTTACTATGAATTGGGATTAGTCTCAGTTGTTTAATTTTCCTGCTTCTGTGCATTTGCTCAAACTGTTCTCTCCACCTGGAATACTCTTCCCTCATATCTGTCTGTTTAAATTCCAACCATTTTTTAAGTTTCAGCTAAATTATCATTCATGTAGTGTATGCCAGCCTAGTGTCTTATCATTGCAGGCATTCACTGAGAATCCATAGGCTTTTTCTCTTCCAGGAAAGATTTGTAGCAGAGGTCATAGTTATTTCTCCTTACAATGCCTCTAGCAATTGCATTAAACATTCACTTAATAAGACAAATTCAACTAAATGTGCATGGATGGTTTGGAGAGAAAGAAAAAGAGAAAATTTAAATACAGGATGATTTTATACTCTCCAGTCTTAGCCTGTTCCATTCAAAACAGATGTTCTGAATGAGCATGAGTTGCTAGACTGGTTCCCTCAGCTGTTTTCAATCACCTACCTTTCAGGATGTGAAATCTTACCATCATGCTGAGGTCAACATGACCCCCACATACAGATTTATGCTTGATTTGATGATCAACCGATGAAACAATGATCTATTCCAACACTGAAGACAACCTGACAGAATAGGATTTAATGCAGAACTCAATCATCAATGAGGTGTCTTCCTAAAGGGTTTTCTGGGAAATTTTTAAGTATATACAGTTTTTCTCTGACTCACTGACTTTATACTCACCGTAAATGTGACTTCACTATATCATATCATAAATATTCCTTTGCATATCTAATTTTTCTGTTAGACTACAACGCTATCGTGGATTGGATTAATGCTTCCAATTCTCACTCTTTTTTTCTCATTAACATTTAACTTCCCCGCCCTTGCTTTGGCTTGATGGTGATCAGAGTTTACTTCCTCACCCTTTGATACTGGTCCTGATGGTGATGGGACAGAAGCAGAGACTTCAAGTGTGCTATTGAGGTACGGCTGTTCATCATACGCTCTGATGATTCATCACGAGAAGTACAGGGTTCCGGTGGGAACTGTTCCAAGGAGAAAAAAGAAACACTCGGAGCAATCTTGAATTCAACCTGCAGCATGGAATCAATTACCCGACCCAGCCAGCTCCATCAAACCCACAGCAAACCAACCGTGGTATGCCACTGTTTCCTCATTTGTTTTAGGATGATGATGATGATGGTCTTCATGGTCATGGTAGTTTTATATCTATAGAAAAGCATTCACATGTGTATTAAATTAATTACTGTGTATCTTAGAACAGTGACACACACGTGCTCAAGAAATGCAATTATTTTCATTACTTTTAAAACACAGTTTAATCACTTTACATATAGTATCTCACTGAATTTTAAAACAACTTTTTGAGATAAATACTATCATTTTTGTTTAGCAGATAAAAAACTGAGCAACAGAGTTAAATAATTTTCTCAAGGTCACATAGCTATTAAATGGCAAAGTGAGTCTTTGAATGGAGACTTGCTGACTCTGGGGTCCAATTTAAATCATCTTGAGCCATCTTCCTCATATTACTTTTGGTATGGGCTTAAACTTTTAGAAATGAAACCTAAGAACTCTAGAATGCTACTTCAACCTCCTGACTTATCACGTACATATCCTAAGGCAATGTGGAACAGCACTAGCTAACTGCCAGAATGTAAGGGAACAAAAAGGAAATAATACAGAAGAGAAAAAGAATAATATCTCAAAATATTATCCAACTGCATTAGGATTATTGAGTAATGATAATGATTTTACTTTCAATTTGTTCCTAAGCCAGGACCTGGCAACACTTAGAAAGTCTGTTCTCATGAATTTTCTTTTCCAAATGTGGTTCTCATGAGCTAGCACACAAGACTGAGAAAATCAGAGAAGCAGCAAAGGATATGGCCTCGTTCAAATAAACTTGTTAAAAATATTCACTTATTTGTACATATAGATGTTTCACGGTAGAATTTCAAGGCAAGTGAAGGGTCCTTAGTTGAAACATTGCATTTTAAATTCTAACACTTGATTGCCCAGGAGTGGTAAGGACATTAAATTTCCCCATGAAATGAAAGTTTCTTTTTTAGATAATGCAATCTTTTATCTAATGTCAAGGTAAGTAGTCTAATGTTCAGCTGAGAGCTATTTTCTCATGGTATCTTATGTCCCCGAAGGCATTGGTGGCTGGGTGTAGAGGGAAGAAAAGCATACATCACCTATATTAAGATTACGGGTATTTCCACTGGAGAGAGATTTCCTCTTTACATTTTGAAGTTATGCTAGAAATGCAATGGAGTTTCACTGAACACAGGGAGGTGCTAAGGCCGTCCAGTGGGTCTGATGGGTAGTATTATCCCTTGATGAAGGGAGAACACTGAGTTATTCTGGCAGTTGTTTTAACATGACTGAAACACCAAAATGATTTTGGTAAGCCTCTTTTCCAGAAAGGAGAGCCACCTAAATTGTTAAAGGACAAAATCCAATATTTATGACATATTGTTCAATATTGAAAATAGAGCTCACCTGAAGCCAGACCATGTTTATAGCTCACATATACATAAGTTAACAGTTGGAGAAAGACTGGTGCTAGAACTCCCCAGTCTACCTATGCGTTAAAGTCTTAGCTATGTGTTTAGTGAGAAGATTTGTCCAACATTCATAAATACTACTTATCATCTCTGCCCTATGCATTTGGATTTTAGGAGCTTTGGAAGGGATCTAGAAAGTGGACAACCCACCCTAAGTATCAGTGTTTCCACCACGAGGCCAGTAAGAGTGAATCTTTGCACATTAAGTTTAAATAACCGTAAGGCACCATTTTGCAAAGTCTTGAGATGTCTGCTGATTGAAAATAAGTCAAGATCAGAAGGCACCCTCTAGTCGTCACCATTCCTTCCCTTCTTAGCAGTAGGAATGAAGGTGGCATCAGGTTAGAGACCAAGAGAAAAGGAAGCCAAGGATCTGCATCTCCTTTGGTTCCTACAATGGAATTCACATTTTGTTTGGAATTCAAATGTTTTGTTGTCTTTCTGATTCTGGGAAATATATTTAAAAACAAAAGCTAGTTTGAGGAGTAATATTGCTCAATTTGGCAGGCTGAAACATAGTTTACTAAATCTCCAGAGAAACCAACACAATCCTACCACAACACATATTAC
Organism: Avahi laniger; assembly: GCA_963575035.1. Lineage (NCBI taxonomy): Eukaryota > Metazoa > Chordata > Mammalia > Primates > Indriidae > Avahi > Avahi laniger. The sequence continues at coordinate 4,057 of CAUYSK010012435.1, forward strand.
AATAACTCTCTGGCATTAAGATTTATCAACATTATTTCTCATTCTTTTCGACATAAAAAAATACTGGAACGAAAGTTTTTCTTTTGGTGTATATGTTATTATTCTGCTAAGCCTTTTTGGTACATTTGCCTATTGACCTAAAATAATACCACAAGACAAAGATTTAGGTAAGCTCATTAAAGCATAAAAATGTCCAGAAGAGAAATAACCAAATATTAAAGAGAAGACATTTTGAGCAAGTTTTCTAAGAATTGATGCAATGACCCACTCTTATATGCAAGGATCTCCATGACGGGTAAAGTAGAAATGGGACTTGCAACGCAAAATATATAAGTTTACAAAGAAAGGAGAAATTATCAGAAAGCCATCCCAATTGAGCACATTAGTAACTAGTAAATTCTAAGAGATTGTGATTATTACCAATTGTCTTCATCTCTTCATAATAACAGAAAGATGAAATCATCTATTCTGGCTTGATCCTCCTGACCACAAGACACAGAGACAAAAGACATTATGATGAGAATATGAGAGTCAGGTCATTCTTGGGAAAACACTACCAAGTTGCCTTCATTTTACCATTTCTTGTTCAGGCTTATTCACATAAGGCTGTGAAGAAGCAATGTGAAGTACTGTGGTCAAACAGCCCACCCAGCTCAGTTTATATCCTGCCAGATGGTAATGATTAATATACTTTCGGATCTCTGTGAAACACAGACTTACTCCACAGAGTGAATCCTTTCAGATCGGATAGGGATATGCCTCTGATGGCCATTTACCTGCTGATTTTCCTGAACCTGGCCTTGGGAAACAAAAGCAGCCTATGCCAGTGAAATAGAACTTTTAAGTAAGTCCCAGAACCTCCAGCTATTTCTTCCAGCACATTGCGTTAAAGAATCTCTTTCATTTTCATCAGGTTCAGGGGCTCAGGGATATTGGGTAGAAAAGAGGAAGGTGGAATCCATTCTCTGTTTGATTCCAATAGGGCAGAGATTCTCAGACTTGAGCATCCATCCAAATCACCTGGCAAACTTGCTAACACACAGCTCACTCAGTAGGTCTTAGATGAAGCCCGAAGTCTTCCCAGGTGATGCTGATTCTGCTTGTCTTAGGACCCCACCTGATAAGAACCCCTGTGATAAGGCATACAGATGCTGTTCTTAGAGCTCAAACAAGTGCTTTCCCAGTTGTGGTGCATAGAATTTGTACTTCAGTTACCTGTAAGGGAAAGGGAAGGATTGGAGACTGGGCATTTATGTGTAATCTGAGAGCCAGGAGCAACTAGGCCTCTTAAGGCTAATCATTCATATAGAATCATTTACAGATATTTGCCTACATGATGAACCTATAGTTAATATGAGTCTTTAATATTCTGCAAACTTTTTTATAGAAGATGATTGAGAAACCATTTCAGCCACACTTTATAAGAACTGGCTTTGGCCTGTTTAGCCTATTGTGTGAGAACAACATCAGCCACTGTATAGATCAAAAACGTTAGGGGGCTAAAAGCGGAAAGGGGTCTGGCTTGAACTGTGGGCATTTCAGGCTGGCCAACTCCAGACAACCCTTCTTGCAGGGTGGAAGGAAAACTGGAAACGGCTGCAACAATTTGTGCAGGTACTTTACTTGCCTCTTCTAAATTTTATTTCCCTCCTTTCTCTCTTTTTCCCTCCCTCTCTCCTTTCCTTCCTTCCTTCCTAACTTCCTTCCTTCCTTCCTTTTTCTTTCTTTTATTTTCTTTCTCTCTTTTTTCCTTCTACATACACATATAGCAAAGTAATTAAGACATATTTAAGAAGTAAATGGCACATACTTTAAATACATAGTAAAAAAAACTTATCACTGTCTTTAAGATGCATATGTATCTGTCAAAATTCAATCATATAAGAAAGTATGCCTAAGAAGTAAACACTTGATCTTCTTACTCAGAAAAATTTACTCCTTTTAGCATTCCAGTGGGAGTACACTCAAAAAAAAAAAAAAAGTCTCTCCCTCTTTTAAGTAGATAACCATTTAGCTTCTGATATGAAATAGCTAATAACCATCTCTTCTTTTTTAAAAGATTGAAATCACTATTGACGTCATGGTTAATTTTTAATGTGTCTTTTCTAAAAGTTAGTCTAACTTTTAAAAACTCAAGTCAGAAACTAAAGCGGATGTTATCCCACGGACAGATGACATCAATTGAAATGTATTTTTTTTCTTCAAGGTGATTGATGTAATTTTCTATTAAAGTGACCTTTGCTAGAAATGTTTTCCCTGTAATGATTTTCTGTCCTTTTGGCTCAGCAGCCAGAACAGAAAAACTGGCTTAAGCCTGTTTCAGCTACTTGATGTTGAAATGGGAAGAAAATTCAACTCTGAAGCAAGAACAGCTAAGGTGCCATGAGATAGGCAATGCTAACCCAGCCTTCCGGCTCCCAACACCACTGCCCTCCTTGCTCTTGGAACAGTGCCTGTGCTTTAGTGAAGTCCTGTCCCCCTTTTTTATTGTGAAGCATCTGTGGTCACGGGGGCTACACTGTTAGAATGCCAGATGACTCTGCCAACGTTATCTGTACCAGGCGCAGGAATGAATATAAATATATGCATGATAGGAAAGGGGTTATATGTAATATAAAGAGGAACCAGGCAAGAAAGGCCCTAAGATCCAGATAGGAAAGGATATTCTAGGGGAATAGAGTGGGAATATAAACAGATAGCTTGAAACATCTTGCTCTTCTTGGGTCTGTGTTTGGAATCAAGGGGTGAGTGCATGTGTCTGTGTGTGTGTGTGTGTGTGTGTGTGTGTGAATGCTAGCCTTTTCTAGTTTGTTATTCTTTGCCATTCTTTGTCAGATCCTTCTCTACCTTTGCCTGTTTCTGGGACCCTATTCCATCACCTTCTGTCTGGAGTTCAACATTGGCTCTAGTGCAAAAATTCCTCAATTACTGACTGCATCTCAGAATATGTGCTTTCAATTCCTTTTTTATTCAGAAAGTCACACTACTGTTATGATCCAGGCATTTAATACTACAGAAAGTGTTAGAAAAACACACCAGCATTTACTTGATTTTTAGAGTGATTTAAAATTTAATTGTGAAGGCGAGTTTTTTTTTTCTGTAGCATGTGAGCCTGTTTCTTCTTTTCTCACATAAGAGATGGAAGCATTTCTTTGTTAGTATTATCTAATAGGAAATGACCATGATATGCGAGTCATAGGCATTCAAGTTTCTCTAGGAAATGAGAGAGATGTAGTAAACAGAAGCAGATAAGAAGATCTGCTTTTAAGTAATGATCTATGATAAGCAATCATTACGATTTATTCCACTACTTATATAGAAAGATTTATTTGAAAGAATATGGATAGTTTCCTCTCTGTAAGACTTCACGCTGGATCAACTATAATAAATCCCCCTGCCTTTCAACATACACATGATGTACACAAACTCACACATAAATGCACCTAAACTTGTTACTGCCACTGTCCTTGGGATAAGAAATATCAGTAAGAAATAGAAAACCGTTTGTCATTGTTCTCATTAAACTGACACTTGAATTTGTTTGAATGCCCCCCTTTAGCTTAAACATTATAAAGTTTGTTTAGTACACCAGCCGGTCTCCCTATAAATATGTATTCATGACATTTAATTATATATTCTACCTGAATTTGAACATATTGATATACAGAGTAATAGGATTAAGACATAGAATGATTTTTCATCCATTACCTGTACCTGAAATGACTTCAGAAAAAGATGCACTTAATCCACAGGTCTTAAGGACAATCCAAATTGATTTAGGCCAATTGAGTTCATTTCGAATAGCTCTAAATAGAAATAAAAACAATGATTTTGTTGCAGGAGTTCAACATATATATGTATATATAAATTCAGCCCAAAAATGTCTGGATAATGCAAGAAGAATTACAAATAAACAAAAGTAAGGGAGAGAAACTGAAAAAGATGATAAAGTTGAATTAAATTTTCTTGGGATCTTCAAATATCTCCAAATATGTATGCCTCAATACTCTTATGATCCTGGGTTGCCACTCTTCCTTTTCCCAGCTATTTTTGTTATGTGAGACGCTGTCAAGTGTGGTTCTTTGGATATCAATGTAAAGTGAATGGTGAGGTATTTCTGCAATAAGTTTCATCCAAATGGCTTGTCCTGTGGAGGACAGAGCAGTTGCTATTACTCTCAACTTTTCTTTGCTTTGTGGTTGTACATTGGGTAGACACCAGAGAGATCTGTTTGGATGTAAGGATGCTTCCCATTCAACACCTTTCTATCCAGAAAATATGATTCTCATGAATTAACAGAAATGCTGAGTTCAAAACCTTTAACAACAAATTATACATTAGATGTATACAGGTGAATTATATAAATACTTTACATATCTGTAATTTTTTCTATTATATCTTTTAGTCTTTTGACTTCGGTACTTTTTGCCTTCTATTGTTTTGATTATTTTATTGCATGATCTGCTGAAATTTTTATTGCATGATCTGTTATTCAAAGATTCTACTTTGAATAACACTATTTTTTTTCAAAAAAATTTTGAAACTCAAACTAGTTAGTACACTTGGGCACTTCACAGGGATAACGTTGGTTAAAGTAAGCTTTTAAATTAAATATTATACATTTAAAAATCATTTTGTTTGGAAATAAACTGTATCACTTCTGAAGATACATTGGATAAGAGATTCCACTTATAAACATAAATATTTTTCCTACATATTCTATTGCTGAACTGCAGAGCCTAGTGAAAAGCCCACTATTTAGGAATCTGAAAATTTTAGAGTTGCAAATGAAGAACTTGTATTTTCCACAGGTCTGAGCAGCAGAGAATACCATGTGAGAAAGACAATCTTTTGCATTTTTGCATAAACAGCTCTGCCAAGGCCAGGCATATTACTGAGATTACAAAGTTGCAAGTGAAGAACTTCCTAGGCTATCTTATTCATGCTGTATTATCTAATTTCACGTTTTTCACTTTGTAAGAGTTCTTATTTTAAGGAAAGCAATTCTCCCTATCTGCACCCTGTTTTGATCTACGAAATAAATTTTAAAAATGCAAGATACCCTTGGAATGAAATTTTTTCTTATTAGGAGTGGACTCTGTCCTTCTTTAAACTACAACTGCACATCATCACTTATCAATAAATCATTCCAATGGCTTCCATCACCCCCTTGCAGGCTGGCAAATCATGCTTCCTCCAGTCTGACAAACCTCTCAGGTTACTTCTTTAATGTATGTCAAATGTATCTACACATCAAATGACATTTCAAGAGCTCCACATGTCTCAGACATTTAAGCTGAGTATTGTTTTTAAATAGCTGTGTTCTATTTTGCTATTTAAGAGGTTAAAGACGCGACTTTAAGTGACTATATAATTACCCTTTTGGGTGTTTATGTGTTTACCTCTCTGCCCTTGTAAATCGTGGGCTCCATTGGCCTGGGTATCTGCCTTAATTATCATCTTTTTAGCATTCTCCCTTTTTATAATGCTTTGAACGAACTAGATGATCAACAAATTTTAAGTTGAACTTTGAAATTTTAGAAGCATATGTTTTGTCTGCCTCCTACCCCTACTCTATCCCAAGGAATATGGACAAGGGGAAGAGCAAGGAGAAAGATCTCACCGACAACAAGAAACGTGAGGAAATAGGTAGGATTTTTATTAGCTCTTTTCTTTCCTTTTCTCCGCCATTGTACACTCACATACATACACACACACACACACACCACTACCTTGTCCGTCTTCACTTATAATCCAACATTAATATTAATATTAATTGAAAGGTCTTGTGCTTTACTTGCTTTACTTTATTTAAACCACTTTCCCTATCTGGTGAGACAATATTACCAGAAATTTAATTTGGTAAATTGTCTGTCATTATTCTAAGTGGCAGGTAGTGGAATTGGGCAATGTGTCTATGTGCCTTTTTATTCTCAAAGGTGAGGCATCTCTCCTCCTCCTTCCACCAGTCCTGCTGCTTGCGAACTCAACTCCTCTTGTCCCCTCTGACCTTGCTCTATCTTTTTCCACTATCACTTCAACATTTCAAACTTCTTCATTCTATTGTTTTTTTTTTTTTCCTGTCTAAATGTCCTCAGATCTCTCACATCCTAAATTGGGCTATCTTGACCTTGTTTATACGTCTTTGTAGTTAAAGTCTTATTGTCCTCCTTTCATGAACAGGTAATCTCCACTCCTTGTCCCCACTTCCTAATTTCCCATTTACAATGCAACTCACAGCAGTTTGGTTTTTGTGCCAAACAGACTGAAATAGCCCTGGCAAGGGTAAACAGACAATGGACATGTTACAACTTTTATATTCCTGGAACAAAGGCATAGAGCAATGAATGTTATTGGATGGATATATAAGCTCTTGACTTTCTTGAAATTCCTGGTTGGCTTCTGTGGTACCAGTGATCTTCTTACCACCTGACTTCTAAGTTTCTCTGCTGCACATCTCTTCTGCATACCACTTAAACTACAGTGATTCCTGGTACTCCTTTCTCACAGCCTGCTACTTCTCTCACTTCAAATCTTAGTCTCCTTAGATATTATTCTCCGTTATGCATGTAAGAGACAAATGTAGATACTGGATAGAGAAATACTGGATGTAGATATTTAATAGGAAATATGTAGCCTCAATTTCCCTGGAAGTGGTCTAACTTATTGCTGTACACTTCCACCCAGATTATAGAAATATTACTATTTAACAGGCTTTTCTTGAAAGAATTCATAATTTTGTCTTCCATATTTTTCTTTTCCCACCACATTCCATAGCTTTGTAAAAAGCATCACTGTAAACCTGGTCTTCCAATTTTGGAGTTACCATTGAATCCTATCCCTCACCCATCACATCCAACCAATCTTATCATAACTATTTATCTTTTGTCATCTTGTAATTTCCTACGTAGGGATCTGTCTAAAATCTTTACTACTTTGTATTAAAATAATTTAGGTGTCTTTCTTTTCCACTAAATGATAAGCTCCTTAAGGCCAGAGATGATGTCTAATTTGTTTTTGTATATCTATGTTTTAACACATACTTCACATAATAGATACTAATAAATGCATCTCGAACTGAATTGCTATTTATTGCATATGTTATTTAATTTATTCCTCATATTTCTCAGTGCTCTGAAGACTTTTAATAATTTTTCTTAGCACATGCAACTAGGGTGGTGATTCAAACTGTTTTGCCTAATATAGCTTATTCACTACAACTCTATGAGGGAAATAATAGAATTCTCAGATTGTAAGAAGAGAAATTAAATTGCAGAAAGATTAAGTAATACGTCCAAAGTCACAGAGCTGTTAAGTGTCAGAACCCAGATTTGTATCCAGTAAGTGTGTCTCTCTCATAACTGGATCCACTCAAGGAAATCACCAGGTTTTTCACATACTTCATATATATCAGGAAAATCAAGTTTTATTTTTTGTTTTGTTTGTTCTTATAGATATCCTGTTGATGTAGAATATAGAATAGATTTACTGTATTCCTTTTGTGGATATCAAAACTAAATCACAACTAAAGTTAAATCAGGTTACAAAGATGCTCGAGAAACAAGAGTAAACCAGAGTTCTTACAACCCAATCTCCACCAGGCTCAAAGTTATCCCAAGACACATTTTCAATTTCACTGTAAGACATAATTCATTGAAAAAATATTTACTGAGTATAGTATTTCCTGGCTATCATCCATATCCTAAGTATTGCAGGCACAATAATGAAAACGGTATAATCTGACTTGGTCAGAAAATTCAGAAACAGTTGTGAACATTTACTTTCTTTCATCCACATATTTATTCAGACAACTACAGTGCTTTTTTCAATCCCCTAGTTTCTAAAATGGGGATGGTAGTATCCATCTCACAGCGTTGTTAGGATGGTTACGTGAGATAACTTACATAGTTTCTGGTTCTGAGCTTGGTGCAAAGGAAGTGGGCAATAGATACAAATCTCCGCCTCGTCCCCTTTTCCTCCTCTCTTCCGTTCTTGTCTCTTTTGTCTTCTATGTTACTCACTAGATTATTGCCACACTGTCACCAGTGGTCTCTTATTCTCTATCTTCTTTTGCAATTCATCTTCTACTTTGCTCTCTGGGTAAAAAGTGAGCTAATTTCAAGACCACTGGAAAGGTCAGGATGCTAATCCTCAGAAATGTTTATTAATGAAATCTATCATGAGATTTAGTTTATTATTTCGGTGTTGAATAAAAAACATGAGACATTTATGAAATTCTATTCCAAGACATTTAATGGCATTTTAAAATATGCATTGTGGTCCAGGCTTAATCTATATCCAATGTTTTCTTCTTAAGGACACATTCAGAGGACTCTCCCCTACCTTTTAGACTAGAATGAGCATCAGTGTTTTTGCTCTTTTTGCTAAGATAGAAGAAAGCAGGTAAGTCATTCCTAGTTGAATGTTTACTCTAATTAGCAGTAATAGAAAATAAGAGAGAATACTCTAACTTTTAGTAACAGATTGTCTCTCCTTTAAATTTAATTCATTCAAAGGCAAGTCAACCTATTACTATATATAATTTAGAAATCTTAAAAACATGCTCTTAAATCATCATAAAATATTGTAATTCTGTACAATTTTTTGTGGTTGTTGTTCGTGCAGCAAAAACTCTTTTAAATAGGCAAAGCCAGAATTGATGGGATTATCTTCTGCCACACCCCTTACTGAGCTCTCACCCTCCAAAGCCTTTGTTACCATGGGCAGCAAAGCTGCAATGGCACACTGAGTCTGAAGCGCTCAGATTGATTCTCATGCCCTGAGGTGAACAGGTGCCTGCTGCACTGCGTAAATACTGAAAGCAAAACTCTCTCGGTAAAAGACCTGACCAGCATGAGTTGAGGGGTAACTATGGGCTGCTCCAAAAAGCCCACCTCCAACGGCTCCCTGATAAAGGTTCCCAGAGAGAGTGCTGAATGCCCTGTGGTTTCAATAATTTCTGCCACTTAGGGATGGGAGTCTTTTGTCAGATATTTGCAGCCCTTATATTGGTTTGACATACAATGAGATCTCATTAATGTCATCATTGCCCTTCAAATTCCAGGGAAAACACAATGTCCAGAAAATTTGTTTGTTTCTAAATCAAGGTGAGTTAAAGAAATTTTCATAATGCTTTGAAACCAACAGTATTGGGCATGTGTATATATAATCACATGTTCTTGGCTATGAAAAAAAGTGGGGGTAATTATTTAACATCAACATTCACAGTTAATTCTTTTTCCTTCTCATTTGCAGGTTCAGTCATGTTCTATTCTACAATGTTAGGCTATTCATAAATAGTTTGATGATAATTGTAAAATTCAGGGGATCCTAGCAATATTGTTTTGATGATGTAGGCTTGGATGTTTCCTGAATTTTTAACTCATCAAAATGTTCAAGTGAAAAAGTAGAGACAATAGATCTGGGAGGGAGAGAGTCCTAGAGTCTAGTGATATTAGGTTTCTGTGACATCTTTCCATCTACAACAGTTTCCTCATACTCCAAACACTCTATCTCATTGAAAAACACTGAGTAGTGAAGAATATCTTTGTTCCATTCTGGTTATGTATTTGTTCTGTAAGGACAAGAAACATGGCATCTACCTCCCCACTGTATTCCCATCTCCTAATATAACTTGACACTTAATTATGGCACTTAGTAAGACTTACTGAAAGATTGGAGTGTAAGTCAGCAGAAGCACTTTTAGACACACTAAAAGAATTAAACCATCACTATCTGTGCTGGAAGGAAAGACACATAAGCCAGTAACTATAACATGTAAGTGTTGTAGTAAAAATATGCATTCATCTAGGATTCTGATGTTAATGTCTAAAAAATGTCAAAATGGTGAACTGATGTACAGTGATAATATTATCTTATCTTTATATAATGGGTTATATAATGGGTTCCTATCTTTATATAATGGGTTCCAGTTTCATCCAGGATAATAAAAGAGGTGTTAGTCCACTATTGTTTTTTATGGCTGAATAGTACTCCATGGTATACATATACCACATTTTATTAATACACTTATGTATTGATGGGCATTTGGGTGGTTTCCACATCTTTGCAATTGTGAATTGTGCTTCTATAAACATATGAGTGCAGATGTCTTTATTATCTTTATCTTATCTTTATCTTATCTTTATATAATTGTTTATGAAGTACATCAACTTATTTTTTTTTATTTTAGAATATTATGGAGGTACAAGTGTTTAGGTTACATATATTGCCTTTGCACCATACGAGTCAGAGCTATAAGCATGCCCAAGCCCCAGACAGTGCAAAATGTACCTATTTCCTGTGAATATACCCATTCCTTCCTCCCCACTCTCATCTGCCCAACACCCAATGAATGTTACTTCTATACGTTCACATAAGTGTTGATCAATTAGTACTAACTTGATGGTGAGTACATGTGGTGCTTGTTTTTTTCATTCTTATGATACTTATCTTAAACGAATGGGTTCCAGTTCCATCCAGGATAATAAAAGAGGTGTTAGTCCACCATTGTTTTTTATGGCTGAATAGTACTCCATGGTATACATATACCACATTTTATTAATCCACTTATGTATTGATAGGCATTTGGGTGGTTTCCACATCTTTGCAATTGTGAATTGTGCTTCTATAAACATATGAGTGCAGATGTCTTTATTATAGAATGTCTTTTTTTTTCCTTTGAGTAGGTGCCCAGTAGTGAGATGGCTAGATCAAATGGTATTTATGCTTTTAGTTCTTTGAGTTAGCTCCATAATACTTTCCACAAAGATTGTACCAGTGTGCAGTCCCTCCATCAGTGCATGAGTGTTCCTATCTCTTCACATTCACGCCAACATTTATTGCTTTGAGACTTTTTGATGAAAGCTATTCTCGCTGGAGTTAAGTGATAACTCATTGTGATTTGATTGATGATTAGACATATTTAGCGTTTTTTCATGTTTGTTGGCCATTTGTCTTCTTTTGAAACATTTCTGTTCATATCCTTTGCCCACTTTTTGATAGGTTGTTTGACTTTTTCTTAATGATTTTTCTGAGTTCTATATAGATTCTAGTTTTGAGCCCTTTGTCAGATGTATAGCACACAAATATTTTCTCCTATTCTGTAGATTTTCTTTTTGCTCTAGCAATAGTTTCTTTGGCTGTGCAGAAGCTTTTTAATTTGATCAGGTCCCATTTATTTATTTTTGTTATTGCTGTGATTGCTTTTGGGAATCTTCTTCATAAATTCTTTACCTAGCCTGATGTCTATAAGAGTTTTTTGAAAGTTTTCTTCTAGAATTATTATGGTTCCATGTCTTAGGTTAAGCCTGTTATCAATCCTGAGTTGATTTTTGTGAGAGGTAAGAGGTGCAGATCCTATTTCAGTCTTCTACAGGAGGCTGTCCAATTTTCCCAGCACCATTTATTGAACATGAAGTCTTTTCCCCAGTGTATGTTTTTGTCTGCTTTGTGAAAGATCAGATAGCTATACAAGGATGGTTTTATCTCTGGGTTCTCAGTCCTGTTCCATTGGTCTATGTCTCTGTTCTTGTGCCAGTACCATACTGTTTTGGTTACTATAGCTTTGTAGTACAACTTGAAGTCTGGTAAATTGATGCCTCCCAATTTGTTCTTTTTCCTTAAGGTTGCTTTGGCTACACGGGGTCTTTTCTGGTTCTATACAAAGTGTAGAATTATTTTTTCTAGACCCACAAAACATGGTGTTGGTATTTTAAAAAGAATTACATTGATCACTTTGGGTAGTATAGACATTTTAACAATGCCGATTCTGCCAATCCATGAGCATGGTATGGTTTTCCACCTGTTTATGTGCTCTGCTATTTCCTCCTTCAGTGTTTCTTAGTTCTCCTTGTGGTGGGCCTTCACCTCCTTAGTTAAATATATTCCTAGATATTTTATGTTCTTTGTTGCTATTATGAAAGATATTGAGTCTTTGATTTTTTTTCTCAGTTTAACTGTTGTTGACATATATGAATGCTACTGACTTGTGTACATTGATTTTGTAACCTGAGACTTTGCTGAACTTATTTATCAACTCCAGTAGTCTCTTGGCAGAATATTTGGGGTTTTCTAGGTATAAATTCATGCCATGTGCAAAGAACAATAATTCGACTTCTGCCCCTATTTGGATGGCATTGATTTCCTTCTCTTGTCTGATTGCTTTGGCTAGGATGTCCAGCACTATGTTGAATAGAAGTGGTGATAGAGGGCAACTTTGCCTGGTTCCAGTTCTAAGTGGGAATGCTTTCAATTTTTCCCTGTTCAGTATGATGTTGGCTGTGGGTTTGTCATATATGGCTTTTATCATTTTGAGGTAAATCCCATCTATCCCTATTTTATTAAGCATTCTTATCATAAAACAGTACTGAATTTTGTTGAATGCTTTTTCTGCATCTATTAGAGGATCATATGTTCTTTGTTTTTACTTCTATTTAGGTGGTGAATTACATTTATAGGTTTTCATATGTTGAACCATTCCTACATCTCTGGAATGAAGCCCACTTGGTCATGATGGATTATTTTTTTGGATGAGCAACTGAATTTGATTTGTTTGGATTTTATTGAAAATTTTTGCATTAATACATAAGGGATGTTTGTCTATAGTTTTCTGTCTTTGTTGGGTCCTTTCCTGGCTTTGGTATCAGGGTGATGTTGGGTTCATAAAATGTGTAGGAGAAGATTCCTTCCTTCTCTATGTTGTGGAATAATTTCTGCAGGATAGGTACCAGTTCTTTGTAGTTCTGGTAGAGTTCAGGTGTGAAACCATCTGGTCTAGGACATTTTTTCCTCCCTTTTTTTTATTTTTTAAATTATTGCTTTAATTTTAGTTTATGTGAATAGATATTTTTATACTATTCAGAGATGATATTTTGTATTTCTGTGGTATCAGTTGTAATTTCCCCTTTTTTCATTTCTAATTGAGCTTTTTAGAGTCCTTTCTTTTCTGCTTTTGGTCAATCTAGCGAAAGGCATGCCAATTTTGTTTATTTTTTCAAAAAAACAACTTTTTATATTATTAATCTTCCATATAGTTCTTTTGTTACTGATTTCATTTAGTTCTGATCTGATCTTGGTTATTTCTTTTCTTCTGCTGGGTTTGGGATTGGTTTTTTCCTCCTTTTCCAAGTCTTTGAGACATTTCATTAGATTGTTGATTTGTGATCTTTCTGTCTTTTGGATATCTGTATTTATGGCTATGAATCTTTCCCTCTGGACTGCTTTAGCTGTATCCCACAAATTTTTGATGGCTTTTGTCCCCATTATCATTTAGTTCAAAGAATCTTTTGATTTCCATTTTAATTTCCTCTCTGACCTATCATTCAGCAGTAGGTTGTTTAGTTTGCATGACTTTATGTAGAGACAAGTGTTTTTGTTGGAGTTGATTTCTACTTTTATTCCACTGTGGTCTGAAAAGATACATGGTATAATTTGTATGTTTTTTAATTTGTTGAGACATGTTTTTTGGCCTAGGATGTGATCAATCTTAGAGAATTTTCCATGAGCTGATGAGAAGAATGCATATTTGGTGGTTTTTGCATAGAATATTCTGTTAATGTCTGGTAGGCCCATATATTCTAGTGTTCTATTTAAGCTCCTTGTTTCTATGTTTATTTTCTGATTTGAGGATCTGTCCAGTTATATCAGCAGCATGTTGAATTCCTGGCTATAATGGTGCTGCTGTCTCTAATTTTGTTTAGATCAAGTAGGATTTGCTTTATGAATCTGGATGCTCCTGTGTTAGGTGTGTAAATATTTAAGATAGTTATGTTTTTTTGTTGAATTGTTCCCTTTACCATTATATAATGACTGTCTTTGTCTTTCATTACTTTTGTTTATTTGAAGACTAATTTATGATATGAGTACTGCTATGCCAGCTTTTTTTGGTACCCATTAATGTGGAATATTTTTTTCCATTCTTTCACCTTGAGTCTGGATGTGTTCTTGTGGGTTAGATGTGTTTCCTGAAGATAGCAAATACTCCATTTTTGTATATTTATCCATTCAGCCAACCTATGTCTCTTTAGTGGGCAGTTCAAGTCATTCACATTTATTGAAAGAATTGATAAGTGGGGTAGATTTCTGTTCATCCTGTTGGGTTGAACTTTGTTCCTTTGTTTTATCTCTTGAGCCATTGTGGTATTTGGTCTTTGACATTTAGCTTTTTGGTAATTTTACATTGGTAATTGTCTATTGTGTTGACTCATGTGTAAGGCTATTCTGAATACTTCCTACAGAGCAGGTCTTGTCTTGATGAATTCCTTCATTGTTTTCCTGTCTGAAAAACACTTTATTTACCCCTCATACACAAAACTTAGTTTTTCAGGATATGAAATTCTAGGCTGGGCATTATGCTGTTTGAGAAGACTGACAATGGGGCCCCGATGCCTTCTGACTTGTAGGGCCTCGTTTGAGAAGTCTGCAGTTAATCGGATTGTTTTTCCTTTGTAAGTTACATGCTGCTTTTGCCTTACAGCTCATAGGAGAGCCTCTTTTGTGTTTATTTCGGCCAGACTGATGACTATGTGTAGTGCTATATTTCTCTTTGTGATAAATCTCTCAGGAGTCCTATGAGCTTCTTTTAGCTGGATATCTAGATTTTTAGTAAGGTCAGGGAAATTTTCCTCAATTATTCCCTCAAAGAAATTATCCAAACCTTGTGTGTTTTCTTCTTCATCCTCAGGAATGCCTATGATTCTTAGGTTAGGCCTTTTTACATAATCCACATTTCTTGTAGGCTTTGCTCATTTCTCTTATTTCTCTGCTTTATCTCTGTGACTGACTTGTTTAATTTAAAGGTGTTGTCTTCAAGCTCTGAGATTCTTCTGCCTAATCTAACCTGTTCTTGAGGCTTTCCAGTGTGTTTTGTAATTCCTTGAATGAATTTTACATTTCCAGAAGTTCTGTTTGATTTTTCTTTAATAATTTAATTTCTTTAGTGAATTTTTCATTCATTTCCTGCATTGTTTTCGTGGTTCTTTGTGTTGGGTTTCTATTTTATCTTGTATTTCATTAAGCTTTTTTACAATCCATGTTTGAAATTCTTCATCTGTCATTTCAATATTCTGCTTCTGCTGGTATCCATTGCTAGGGAGCTGTTGTTCCCTTTTGGGGGTGACCTTTTTCTCTGATTCTTCACACTTCTAGAGTTCTTTGCTGGTTCCTTCCCATCTGGAATGGATGTTGCTTTTTACTTTTTAATTTTCTTTTGTTTAGATAATGACATGCCCAGTTTAATTTTTGAGTCAGTAGGTGGTGCTTGTGGGTGAGAATCAACCACACCCTCTATAATTGAGTGAATACATGCTGTAACAGGTGTACAAATTGATCTCCCTGTCAGTATGTGGTGTTTGCTGGAGGGAACACACTGCACTTTTGCTTTTGGATCCTGTGACCAGCTCTAGTTCCTCTGGAGAAGTCCTCTAATGTCCCTGGTGGTGGGTAGCACCCTGGAATTCCAGGTGAGTCCTTTATTCATCACCACAGCTGAGATAAGTGGGGAAATGAGGTAGGATGGCATTAGAATTGGTGATCCTGCCTTCCATCTCCACAAATGCTGGTAAGGGATATGCAGTGGTTAAAAGGTCTGTTCACCATTTCTGAGACAAACTGCCAAGGAGGGACTGCAGTGGGCCCACTCAACCAGAGAATCTGCTCTCTATCCCCAGAAAACTCCGACAGAGGGGTACTCCCAGCAGGGGAATAGTGGCAGCTCAAGGAACTCTTGGATCAAGCTGAACTCCCTATTAAAGTGAGCAGTGGGGGGGGTAGTTGTTCTGATTCAGCCTGAGCCACCCGAGGCATCTGGTTGCCATGAGAACTAGTACTTAGGAAAATAGAGTCTCCCAGGTTCAGTAAAGTCCAATATAGCAGGTCTCAGGGGGAACGGAGGAGGGGGCTCACTTACAGTACCCTGCTCTCCTGTGCTCTTCCACATCCTCCTGATCACACAGGCTCTCACTCACTCCCCGACCCTGAGAACAGGACCTGTACCTCATGCCTCCTCACCCTGCCACCTGTGCCATCATCAGGTGGAAGCGTCAAATGCAGGAAGGTCTCAAACTAAGGCTGCCTTGCCAGATCAGGCTGGAAATGCACCCCCAATACTGAAATGGGGCCACTCAGCCCAGAGAACTCCAGAAGCTCCCGTGGTGTGGAGGGAAGGACCATGATCTTCCTGTACCACTCATGAGCTGCAGGGAGAGCAACAGTCTACCCTCGTCCTCTCCATAGCTGTGGCACTGCAACTACCCTGCTTTTGGAGCCACAATGGAGTCCACCCTGTCTGAGGCAAGCTCTGCTGGGAGTGTGCTCCCTGTCACTCATGGCAGGCTCAATCACTCAGTGCAAAGCACTTTGGAAGTTGCAATGGGGTGGCTACAGCCACACAACTATGAGCAGCCTGAGCCAAAATTACTTTCTGGGATGCCAGGAGTGGAGCAGATGCAGAGGAGGGGGGCATCCAGATACTAGCATGTTAGTTTTCTCATTCCTCATGGCACTTCCCCAGAGGATGAGAGTCCTGTGTCCCAATGCAGGCCTGAGACACCTGGGTGGGGGAGGTGGAAAATCCTTTACCCTTTCCCTGGGCTCCAGAACTCCTTTATTTGGTTTGAACTGGTTTCTCCCTTCTATTCTCCTCTCTTTCAGCTGTTCAGCTCCTGCTGGTGGTGTCTTGGACTCCACTGATGTCAGACCTTGTGGTCCACTCCCAATCAGCTATCACCCTCTGCTCCCCTCATTCTAACCCTCAACTCCTCTACCAGGAAGGTCCAACAAGCATTGACCCTAGTCAGTCACCTTGAACTCCTCAGGCACATTATCTTCTTTGATTTTCACTGCTGTAATAAGAGTTTGGGAGAAAATTCCACTTAATGATATATAAAATAAATAGAAGTTAAGGGAACTTGAATTATTTTTCTAAGGCACATGACATTTATACAGGTCCTGTGAATCTCCTCTTAGTACTCTTTCCATTCTACCCCCGCTTTCACAAGTTCTCAGTGGGAGAAATGAGGGTGATGACTTTAGAATGCAGGGATGAGACAGCAGAGTCATTTAGTTGCAGATGGTCATTCAGCCACAGAGGATTTAGATAAAATGCATTCAAAAATTTTAGAGGACTCATCCATATAGAGAGCTGCAGATACATTGACAGAATTTAAAACATACTGCCGAAGTGTTAAAAGAGAGATACTAATAGAAACATAATTTTAGGCAACAAATGCTGAAACATTAATTACCAATTAATTACAATTACCATTGTAAAATGCTTTAAAACCTAAGAACCTTTTCTATTGATTACTTCGTTTGATTTTCCTATAAGTCACATAATTGGGAGGTGTTGGAACTGGGCTACACTTTCCGTGGACTCTATGTCCTATGATCTTTTTACTTGTAAGCTAATTGGCAAAACATCCTGAAGGCCTTGGCAGTATTGCCACTGTGGTTTATAACCATGGCTAAATCCCCATCTGGGCCCATTTAACTTCCAGCAGCTCCATGGACACCGCCTGCACAGCGGCTTTCTGCAGTAAGCTCTCCAATTCCATTAGTGACAGGGCACAACAGTGCGACTTGATAAGTCCAAATCCATCCCATATAATGGAAAAGTGTTCATTCAACATTTATTGAATATTTGCTATCTGCCAGGCACTGTGTGGTACTGGCTTTATGTTACACAATGAAAAAGACTCTCAACTAGATTATCAACCACACAACAGTTTTTTCACCTTTCTATATAAAGAGAAGAACATAAGGTTACGACAATTAAGAAATGTCTTAAGCAAAATTTCTGAAGAATGAATTTGCTGGATGAAGTCATAACTGTTTATTTTATTATTAGTTTCTTTATCACCTAAAATATTTGTCACAAGAATTCAAATTTAGTCTGCAGGTGTCAGAGGAACATTTTATTTAAAGTTACAGTTTATTGTGATGATGTTGTCTGTAAGTATTTGGGGCACTTTTTTCCACACTGACAAAAATAGTAATTTTTTTTTTTTTTGGTTTCCAAGAAGTGTCTATAACTGCAATATCAATGTCACTGCGAGTGTGCTAGGATTTATTCCTCAAATAGATAATCTGGTTTCAGGTTATTCAGTAGCCTCCTTTTTTCGTCTGTTGCCAAGTTGATTTTGCTATATTTCTTCTTGTACTCTTTCATACACTGAAATCTCAAGTTCCATTTTTAAAAAAATGTATTAGAGTCAATATAATAGAAAGAGAGGAACATGGGCTTCAAAGTCAGGCAGATAAGATTTGAAACCTCAGTTCTGTAGATGAGTATTTGTATTTACCTTGAGGAGTCAGTTAGCTTCTCTGGCCCTCAGTTTCTTCATCTGCAAATAAATAGAGATAAGATTTCCTATCCTTAAGTTTTGTTAAAAGTTATGAGGCAAATATCATAATAGTTATAAAGCAAAATTTAAAAACAACCAGGTAGTTATTATAATCCTTTCACAGCTATCTTTCTAATTATTTAGTGGTTCCTACATTGCTTGAAAATGGCAATTCACAGATTTCTGCTTTTATGCATTTGTGGAATTTGGTTTTAAAGCAAATCTCCACAGAGTAGACAAAGCACCAAAACATGTGTCTGTTCTTTTGTTTAGCATATTTTGCCTAAATAGTTTCAATAACCTTGCTTCACTGCTGCCTTTTGTGCAGCTAAAATGAATACTGGTTATTCATCATAGTATTCAGTTAATTGATAAATGTGAAATTCCTTGATAAAAATATCTGATAAATAGATAAAAACCTGAAGAATTGCAAGTATTTGAGAGCAACATTGAATATTTAAGTGCTTTTACATCTAAATTGGGTAGCAGTGAAAAGAGTGTTTTTGCTTGGTTTCAAATAGTTTTCCCAGGACCACTTGATGCAATGGAACTTTTTTTTCTTTTCCTTTTTTTTTTTATTTCAGCATAATATGGGGGTACAGATGTTTAGGTTACATGTGTTGCCCTTGCCCCCTCCCTCAGTCCAAGTTTCAAATATGTCCATCCTTTGCGTGGTGCGCATTGCACTCTTTGTGTATGCATATACCCGTCCCCTCCTCCCTCCTTCCCCCTCCCCCCTGCCGAACATGCAATAGATGTTATTCTTATATATGCACTTATGTGTTGATCCATTAATACCAATTTGATGGTGAGTACATGTGGTGCTTGTTTTTCCATTCTTGGGATACCTCACTTAGTAGAATGTATTCCAGCCCTTTCCAGGAGTATATAAGAGGTGCTGTATCACCATTGTTTCTTAAAGCTGAATAGTACTCCATGATATACATATACCACAGGACAAATTTTTAGAAACACACAGCCTCCCTAGGCTCAACCAGGAAGAAATAGAATTCCTCAACAGACCAATATCAAGGACTGAAATTGAAACAGCAATAAAAAAACACTCCAAAAAAGAAGTCCCGGACCAGATGGTTTCACACTCGAATTTTACCACACCTACAAAGAAGAACTGGTGCCTATTCTGCAGAAACTATTCCACAACATTGAGAAGGATGGACTCCTCCCCAACACATTTTATGAAGCCAACATAACTCTGATACCAAAACCAGGAAAGGATGCATTAAAAAAAGAAAACTACAGACCAATATCCCTTATGAATATAGATACAAAAATTCTCAACAAAATTCTAGCTAACCAAATTCAGGTGCTTATTAAGAAAATAATCCACCATGATCAAGTGGGCTTCATTCCAGAGATGCAGGGATGGTTCAACATACGCAAATCTATAAATGTAATTCACCACATAAACAGAAGCAAAAACAAAAACCATATGATACT
>CAUYSK010012436.1:0-12097 GCA_963575035.1 Avahi laniger
CCAATTAATTTCTTTCTGTTTTTGGTAGAGACAGGGTCTCGCTCTTGCTCAGGCTGGTCTCGAACTCCTGAGCTCAAACAATCCGCCCGCCTCGGCCTCCCAGAGTGCTAGGATTACAGGCGTGAGCCACCGCGCCCGGCCACTGCAAACTGCTTTTTATTGGGACCTTGTGAGTCTCTAGTTGGTAGGCAGCAGCTTCTGGGGCTGCACTAAAACGAGCTCTGGGCTCTTACAGCACAAATGGCTGTTGCTTGTGAAAGGAATGTAAGGAAACTGATCAAATTCTCACAATGGCCCTCTGAGGCATGTTTAGTCATTATTCCTAAGGATCAGATTAGGAAACTGAGGCCAAGGTCACATGATTGCAATTCAAACTCAGGACCTTCATTCTAACCTCTCCTTTGTACTCCCTTTTATTCAAAAAGAAGCTATTTCTCTCCAGGGTGACACAGGAGCGGGGTAGATGCATGGCTTCAGATACCAGGCAATGTGGATTTGGGAAATACTATAAAATCTGACAGCCCAGATTCCCTTCGGATCCCAGGAGATAAATTCAAAGGTCACATTAAATTTTTTGAGGATCGAATTGGACCACAAAGTTCTTTGTGCACTCAGCTGGCAGTTTTTCTAAACCTCTGCTCTGCTCTGGCCTCCTGGTCATCTAGGAATGTCACTACTACAATTGTTCTCATCTACTCCCTTAGTCTTAGGTCACTGCACAGCGAGAGGACCTTCCTCCTCTATTCCAGAGGCCACATGCTGGCAGCCCACAGGCTGAATCTAGCCCAGAGAGATGTCTCTTTGGACCCATTAAGTGTTCTTAAAATTTGAATTAGCTTCTAACATTTAAAATTGGGACATTTCACATAAAAGCTTGTATTTCTAGCTTCTCTTAAGAAAAACCAATCTGGCAACAACTGGCTGGAACTCTGTAGACAGAGCACGACCCTCGGACTCCCAACTTGGGAGCCTTCCTGCTCTTAGCACGGAGGCGGGTGAGGCTGCGGCGCCTCATGCCTCAGCTGCTGCTTCTCACATCCCATCAGCTCACCTGCTTGCGTTACCTGCCTGGCCTCGCAGGCGTCTGCATTTTGAGCCCTGATCTGATGTCTAGTGTTTCATCACGGTCTCATCACCCAACTGTTTCCGCCAGCCATCTGGCTTCTGTTCCCTTTAGCCTGCTACTGACAATCCTCCCCTGTGTTCCCAACTAGACCAGCCCCTCATCTTGAAATTCTCTCCGTGGGCTTTTAAGACTGGTCCCAAATCTTGTCAGCAAGGAGTCAAGAGATGCACCATTTCCACTTCATTTTGTCTCACCAGCTCTCCTGACTCCTTCCCCTGCCGCCTGTGGTTCTCTGCATGGCAGGCTTCTGCCCCTCACTCTTTTCCCTCCTCCCTTTCCTGAGATAAATTCCGCCTTGTCTCATGGATTCAGGTATACCTTCTACACATTTGTCTCTCAAAGCTCCATCTCCAGTCCTGAGGTCTGTCTGGGCCTCGCCTCAAGAGCTTCGAACTCAAAGCAGAACCAGGCCTCGTTCCCCGTCAGCCAGCTCCACTTCCCCACTCTTCTACTTTTAAGAACGTGATCACTGTTTTTCCAGAATGAAGTTTCAAATCATCTTTTCCTTATTCTCATTCATCCTCTATATAATCAGTTGCGAAACTTCAGAATTCCTCCTTTGAAGACCCTCTCACCTATTTCCCTTCGATATTCGCTATCACTCCTTATGAACGGACACCTGGCTTTCCTTTCTCCTCTGCACTCCGTGACAACTGAGGCAGACTGGAGCACACTGACACCTTGACACCCATCTCGAATCCCTTCCCGGGCCCCAGACTCCTGGACGGTACCACACTGCTTAAGTAGACCTCAACGTCCTCCAAAATCCAGGGACAAGCTGTCTTTCTCTCTCTGTTCTCCCCACTGTCCTCGATTTGTACTGAGAACATTCATGCTGACACCAAATCTCGCGTGAGCCCTGTCCTCCATCTCCGGAATGTCTTCCCTTCTCTCTGACTAAGCCCTTTCCAGAGTCCGCGGCTGCACACTGGCTCAGGCAGACCACTCTCCTGCCTCACACTCCCACTTCACACCCGTGCACCTGGGTCGCGTCTCTCACCTGGTCTGCAGGATTCTTTAAGACAGCACTTGGCACAGGACTCTACTCCTACTCCATAGGTGGAAGCATACTGTAGAGCTCAACTCTATCTTATACAAAAGGGAGTCACTAATCCCGGAAGCTGCAGAGATAAAACAAACCTTCTCATCCTTTGGGGGCCGACCCCGCTTCCGGGGACTCTGCTCTTGGGCTCTTTTCAGAGGGGATTTGGAGCCTCTCTCTGAAGAGCCTGAAGACACCCTCTTCTTTCCTTCTCCCACGTTCTTCTTCACCTTCCCTTCAGACAGGCTAAGCTTGCGCTTCTCATCACCTGAGTTTGGCCTACTTCTCTCCTCACTGGAATTACGCCGATTCTTGTCATCAGCAGAATTGTGGGATGACGTCTGAAAGTTTAATAATAATAATGATAACCACCACAACAGCTGCTGCTGCCAGCACACCACCATGTATGCGCCCTGCACACTGCCACGGGTACTCTGTGAGTATTATCCTCACGATAACTCTATGACATAGGTTCTGCTGTTGTCCCTACTGACGTTTGGGGAAGCAGATTAAAAAAAAAAAAGTACTTGTCCAGGGTCCCCGAGCTAGGAGATGGGATTTAAACCCAGGCAGTGTCTATGTGCCAGAGGCGATGCTCCTAATCTCTGTGCTTAGGGAGAAACGGCCTGTGCTGTGCTCAAAAGCAGAGATACTTCTCCTGGGTCCAAGCAACCTTCCTAAAAGCAACAACCTATTCCAGAAAGGTTAGCCGCATGCATGGAGCTTCAAGCTGATTAGCAAAACACTGATACCTTAGAATTGAAGTAGCTCTCCCCATTGGCATTTCATAATAGAGTTTTGGGTTTGGGTGACATTTAATCTGTTAGTTACTATGCAAAAAATAACTGGTTTGGTGTTGGCACAAATTGAAAACTGCAGTCTCTCACCTGGTCTTTCCCTTTGGCTCTCCTGAGGAACTCTTCCACGGCATCCACAGCTTGCTGGAATCGTTTGCCCTTGTTAATCTTTATCATTTCCTCTTTGTGAGCATGATATGGCTTTAGCTGCTCCACTTTGATCCAGGCACTAGCAGAAAACAAACATAGACAGGGTATGATCCACTTCCCATATGCCACAAGGTATCAAAGACCTCATCAGAGTAGAATGCAAATATCCATTTGGTGTAACTGGACTTTGCAAGAGGCCTGACATTTTTCAAAACATGCTAACAACCACTCCAAACTCTTGAGCCTAAAGAATATTTTCTTGAAACAAGTCAGGCAGAACAACCACCTCCACAAATCAGAACATTCCTCAAGTGAAATCACTGTGCTATATAGGCTATTTATTTCCACTCTGGCTCACCAGCCTCCAATGCCCAACCACACGCACCCTGCCACACGCTGAGGGTAAAAGAAATCTGGACAGACTCTCCCATTCTGACCACACAGCACAAATGGCCACCAGCAGATCCCTGGGAACCGGGGCACCTGGAAGCATTATAAATGATGACAGCATTACTGTGTGAGCAAACACCTGCAGTCTGTCAACGATCTGAATTAGATTTATGATCTGTCAATCAATCAAGAGTCAGGGATGTTACTAGGACTAAAGAAATGCAACACCTTCTAAAATTTGCTGCTCTTACAGATATTTGCAGCCACTGGGCCTATATTTGTTCATAAATGATGGTAACCATGGCTACCAAACCACACAAAACATGGAACACACGGTTTGGAATGAGGGCAGCAGTCACATAAGGAAGCCTTTGAAAACAAGATTCTTCTTGAGATTAAAGGTAGAAGAACATACTCTTCTAATATTTAATTTTTAACTTCTACCATCATCAAAGTGTAACACATGAAAATGACAAAGCAGCCAGTCGTCAGTTTTGGACTATCTGGCCCATCATACCAACCCAAATGAATCTGATGCAGCTGGCTTTCTGTGGCTTCCCCAAATGACATTCAGCTTACAGAATCCAAGTAATAAAAGAGAATTCTATAGGCTTCGAAAGTTACCAGTTAATGTACATGTTTTACCCTGTGATACTCACAGGTTTCATAGTATAACCTTTACAAAAAGTGGGTCAGATTAAGGATATAGAAACTGAGCTATCTCACTAACTTAAGGTTGTTTCCTTTAGAGAAAGCTAGAGAACATTTTCTTATATAACAAGACAAAGTGCTAACCTTTGTACATAAGAATAATGCTACCAAACTACTATAGGTTACCTATACTTTGAGTGTTGCACTAGCAGTATGATGATGGGTCTGAACAAACATGACAGCCTGGGCACCCTCAGCCCACAAATGCCAGGCAGCAAACCAGGATCAGGCATGTCATCTATGGCTAAAGGTAATGATGAATGGGGGGTGGGGCACAGGAGCTGGTCTCTCTGGCACAGGGCTCCAACCAGGGGAGTTAAACAGATATCTTTCCAGAGACCAGCTCATCTTAAAAGTAAGAAATTCAACATGAGAGAGCCAATGAGTCCATCTATAGGGAAGAAAAGTGGAATGAAATTTCAACTCCATGTGTTCTAGCAAGCGTATCAGTGAACTGATTCCCCTGCCCCTCCTTGCATTTACAGGGACTCTAAGGACAGATCAGAGCAATCAGAGACAAAGCCAGCCCAGCCCGCTAAGCTGGTGAAGCTGCCATGTAACTGGTGGCTATGAGACCACAGCCAGTATTGGGGATGAAGCTTAAAGAGCCATGACACTTAGGACTGGCCTCTTCCTTCTAGCATCTTCAGGTCAGAAGCTGAGACTCGCATACATTCCCAGTATAAGACCAACGGGGAGGTTTTTACGGAGCCCCTTGAGATGGGACAACTAACTCCACTAATCACTAATCCCACCCTGCCCCTGAACCTGCTGTGGCCATGCCTGCCTCCCACCCCCAGTCTCACGTTAACCCTGATCCAGAGTGAATGAAAAGGCAAGGATATCTGTGGAAGAAGCCCAAGAAATCAACACCGGATTTTTTGGCTGAAGCATTTTAAATAGATTGCTGATTTCTGCTAGAAGGAACAATCCAGTCAAAACTTCACTCACCCAGCATTTGAGATACAAAAATGAAATTTTTGAAACATTCAAATGGTCTGTAAATGAAGTGTCAGTATAAACAGGACTTTAAGATGGTAAATGCAAGAAATGTTAATCTATTTAGGAGATCAGCTTATTGTCAGAGAAGCATTCTGTTACATCAGAAAAACAGTCAATAAAAAAACAGCTCACCAGAGCCCGAGGAGGATTACATCTTGAAAGCAAACCAAACTTAAATCACTTTGGCCATCTGAATAAACTGTTTTCTCCAAAGGCTGTACTGAAAACCCTCCGTCTTCTTAAAAGGGTATGCTTTTCCGCTGGAGCTTCAATAATGCTGAGGCACATCAGCCAGGCCAGGCATGCAACTGGTGATCAATAAATAACCACTGGGTAAAAGATGCCTTCCAGGGAAGTTCAGGGGGGCTGGACTGCTGACCAGCGGGTTAAAAGAATGCTCCGTTTTGTAAGGCTTTGGTGTTTGTTTTGGGGTTGTTGTTATTGTTGGTTTTTAAAGTGGCTGTTCTGCTTCTTTCCTTGATATAAGCTGTAACTTGTGGCTTTCCTCATACCACCCTCCCAAGGCCCAGATAGAGCTGTGCCTTTTCAGCCCAATTTGCTGTGGCCTAGGAAGTCAGAGAAATCAAACTTACTCAAGTTGTGTTTAAAGTACAAGGCTTTGTTTTTATGTACAAGGGAGTTAATTACATATTGTTTATGGTAGTAAATGCATGAAAACAAGCTAAGTGGCAATCACCGAGGTCACCATGAAGGAAATGGAAAGTCCCGTAAGATATATTTGGCTGAGTGGAAACCAAGAGGAGGGGCAGAGTGTGTGCAGTGTGCTAGCACTTGTGCAAGGACAAGGAAAAGGGAGTATGTAACTTCCTGACTATGCACTGCTGCCTCTGGAAAGACACATCATAAGAAACTAGCATAACTGAGTGGCTAAGGGATGGAGATGAATAAAATTTCACTGATTATAGCTTGATTTTTTGGTGAGGGGTGGGAGAGAAACCATGAACCTGTATTATCTTAAAAAAACAACAAAAAAAACCCCAACAAAGCAATACTAAAAAGGCTTCTGCCATAGAACATGGACTATGCCAACTGCCAGAGGGTTTCCCCCCATGACTTCCTGGTTTGCAAGTTTGCTCTGGGGGGCAGCTCCTGCCTGGCTGCTGATGTAACTGTAACTGTAAAACAGCCAAGACCAGCAAGCTTACCCAGGTGTCTAGATACACTTCCTACAAAGTCTCTTCATTTGCAAACACAGAACCGCCACTGAACAACTCTCGGATTGCTCCACTCAAAATGAATTAAAAACTCTGCATTTTCAAAAACTTTCAAACTTCTAATCTGCTTTCCGCTTAAATGAAAATCATACATGTAGGTATCATATTAAAGATGTCAGTCTATGAATAACCTTAAAATATTCTCGCATGGGTGTCTTAGTCTTTTGCACAGACACAGTGATCTGGGCTGAAGCTTTGAAGGAGAGGGAAAGAGGGAGGCAGAGGGAAAGGGACAGGGAGAAAGGGAGGGGGCAGAGGGAAAGAGGGAGGGGCGGGGAAGGGGATAGGGGGAAAGGGAGAATGAGAACACACAGAAACAGAGTCCAAAGGCGGAACAAAGGGTCAGAAGACGTGAGTTTGCTTCTCCATCTCCATTTGGTGAGGAGTACTTAGTAAACAATTTCTATGCCTGTCTTTTTTAAAAAAAACATCAAAGGCTGGGCGCGGTGGCTCACGCCTGTAATCCTAGCACTCTGGGAGGCTGAGGCGGGTGGATTGCTCAAGGTCAGGAGTTTGAGACCAGCCTGAGCAAGGGAGACCAGCCTGCGCAAGAGTGAGACCCCCGTCTCTACTAAAAATAGAAAGAAATTATCTGGACAGCTAAAAATATATATATAGAAAAAATTAGCCGGGCATTGTGGCACATGCCTGTAGTCCCAGCTGCTCAGGAGGCTGAGGCAGGAGGATCGCTTGAGCCCAGGAGTTTGAGGTTGCTGTGAGCTAGGCTGACACCACGGCACTCACTCTAGCCAAGGCAACAGAGTGAGACTCTGTCTCAAAAAAAAAAAAAAAAAAAAATCAAGAGGCTGAAGATTACTGAGGTGTTACAGGTCCAAGTTTAAGCTCTTCAGAAATAAAGGCACCAGGAAAAAAACACAAAGAAAATAATGAAGAAAT
The DNA here is from genome assembly GCA_963575035.1 of Avahi laniger. Lineage (NCBI taxonomy): Eukaryota > Metazoa > Chordata > Mammalia > Primates > Indriidae > Avahi > Avahi laniger. The sequence goes on from CAUYSK010012436.1 coordinate 7,351, forward strand.
TCTCAGTTAATTTTAAGCAACCATTATCTTACAGACGTCAACAAAGACTTGTAGATAAGACAGATTTAGAAGATTTTGTTTCCAAAACTTAAAAACATCCCCATATGCTGGATGAGGCTTTCAGGCTGTGCTGCCTATGTCAACACGGCCAGCCACTCTTCAATGGCTGGATTCCACAATTCTGTTGCGTGACGTCTGCTACCGCAGCAGCCACAGAGGGAGTCTCCCATAGGACAGGAGCTGCTGCTGGGAGTGGAGCATCTGCTCCAAGCTCTCTAGGAAGGCTACAGCCCAGCCCTGGCACAGGGACACTGTTGTCTCAGGCAAACATCCCAACAGCGGCCCTCACCGATCACTTGGCTCGACTCTCTAACTATTACACAGCACTGGATATAGGAGAGTGGTCAGTCAGGTGCCAGGTGAAAAGAAAAAGGGATACTCCCGGGGTTCCAAACTGCTATGCTTCTAATTATCAACCACGGTTGATTTTTCTAGAACAGCTACTTTTAGTACTGACTCAGACACCTCACACCCAACCAGACTGTCCCACCTTACATTGGCTTGATGTAAAAAGTACCTCAAGCTGGGATCCTGGACATCTTATCACTTAAATCCACAGACCCCTGGCCTCTCAGTTTCTTCATTTGTGAAAAATAAGAACCAGGATGAACCTATCCATTTCCTGAAAGGGCTGCTGTGAGGGTCAGATGTGAAGACTGCTATGGAAACTCTTAGGTAGTCCTTTGCAGTCTACCCATTGTTTTCCCACAGTAGTCTCCAGATTGGTCTATTTCTGTTGGCTTCTGAGCACCTGAAAACTAAATGAATATTCCCTCCTTTCTGCCATCCACAGCCACTGATGAAACTTCTACACCCTAAGCTCTGTCTCTGCTTTGATGGGCAACCACCACTGATCAGACCTGCCTAAGGTGAACCCTCACACACTAGATACCTAATCTTTGGTGTGGTCACCTGGTGGAGCCAGCAAAGTTATGCTGAAGTTATTTTTCCCTTTGTAACTCCATGAAAATAGTTCTTAACACAAATGTGGGCAATTCTGTCTTGGCTATCTGGCTTGGAGAGCGGAATGCAGCCATCTTATTAAGTCCTTCTCTCACCAGGGATGCCTGATTAGGAAGGTTTGGCCCTCTCTTCCTAACAGTGGGATGTCAACACAATTTGTTACATATTTTGGCAGAGGAAGGAAGAGAGAAAAATTAGGTTTCCAAAAGGTTAGACTCACCATCTATCTTATCATAGGGAGTTATCCTTTTTACTCTTTAATAAAGGTCTTGCTAATATAAAAAAATCATAACTATGTATATTTTCCCTAACTATGTCAGTTTTGAAATTGAACATCTCTGAGCAAATTCTATATTCCTCAGGAGTATAGGAATAGCCCCACTGGGTCAGACCTACCCACCCAGGTCAGGGCCCAGAAACCAATGGAGCCCGCACCCTAGGAGGTGCCAGGACCATCCACCCCCCACCATGTGTTAAGATGTCAAGTGTTAAGATGAGGCCACTTATGGCCTTGCCCTTCACAAATTAGTTCTCACCCCTGAACACCCACTTGCAGGCCCTGTCTCCATCACCTCTGGAATGCCCATTTCACATAGTGCTCCTTGTGTTTGTCCTCAACATGCTCACACAACACCCACCGAACTCCTTAAGGCCATTCACTGTTTCATAAATTCAGATTGTGCTCTTTTTTTGGTATTTGCTTTCCCATATTAAAGAGTCCTACTCTTCTGTCTGAGTTGGTTCCCTTTTGTGAATCTTGACTAGCTCTGTTGGATCTCTTTGATGGCATGAACTGAACTGCTCACAGTATTCCTGGTAAGGCACAGTACCGTTTTACATAAAGGTGAAATGAACTGGGCACACTGTAATCCTGTAATGCCTGTAATCCTAACAACTCAGGAGGCTGAGGAAGGAGAATCACTTGAGGCCAGGAGTTGAAGAACAGCCTGGACAAAAATAAAATAAAATAAAAAACTAGCTAGGCATAGAGGCTGAGGCAGGAGGATCACTTGAGCCCAGGAGTTTGAGGCTGCAGTGAGCTATGATCATGCCACTGCACTCTAGCCCGGGCAACAGAGATCCCTGTATCTTAAAAAAAAGGTGGAACGATGTATTGCTTTGTGTTCAAAGCCCTTTTGGTAAAAAGAGCATACCTGGCTGACATCCTTGGCAATCTCCAACTCTTGGATTTCTTTCTTTTCAAACACAAGCACACACACTCGCTCTCCCTCTTTCGTGGGCAGAGTCTATATCTGTCTCTCGAGTTTCCTTTTCTTAAAGGCACCTGCTTCTTACCAGCTCTCTCCCTCTCTTATAACATCTATATCCTGACCACATGTTTGTTGAACATGTGCTATATGCTGAACCACATTCTACATCAGTTATGCTACTTTTCCTTCATAACTATGAAGTAGGGGTATTATCCCTATATGTGGAGGAGGACACAGAGGCTTAGAAAGGTGAAACAGCTCGCCCAGACCATAGAGCTGGTAAAGCCAGTATCTGATGCACATTAGGCCAGTAATCAATCCAGAAGTCTTTCCTTTGAAGTAATCTGCTGCCACCAGCCAATCTGGAGACCTTACTTTAGATAACAGAGAGATACTAAATAAAATCTGCCTTAGCCCTAATCACTAAGGAAGTGTTCCTCCTTTAGAGAACTGCTATAGATCCCAACCTTTTGTTTCCTTTCTCTAAGTTAACTGCCTACCCACAAAAAGATAACATATCAGTCCCATAGTGACTTAATTTTTAAATAGTTTTTCATATGGAACTCCATCAAGTGAGTTTAAAAGGTTAAAGATATTCTATCTAGCAGTTGCCCTGCATCCACTTGCTTATAATTCCTTAAAGAACTTTAGTCAGTCAGTTAGATATCTTATCATCATCACCATCACCAACACCGTTAGGTTATTTTTGTGTTCAGTCAGCATATCATCATTAGTTTCACTTGTTTGCCTGGGTTGAGCACTGAAATTCACTCACTCCAATTTTCTGTGTCCTATTTCTAGTGCGTATACACAAGGATGACAGTTTATTCATCTAGCCTTTCAGCATTTAAAGTAAAATGATAAGGAGACAATGGCTTTCAGGCCCACAGTAACCAGAGTTCCCATTTTTGTTTCAGACTTGTGTAATTCTTCATTGAGCCAATCAAGATTAGGCCAGCCATATTGCCTCTTATTCCTAAGTACAAGTTACCCCAGCTAGGGAGAGAGCCCCTCTCTTCCCATGACACACGGAACTGAATGCCCAGTTGCTCACAGTAGCCTCATGCCTGGAATGCCCTTATTGTTCCAAATTCTATTCTACTTGAATCCAGAGCTGGATGCATCTCTTCCATTAGCCTTCTTGGACCTCACTGTTCTCCACTGGCTGCTTCCTCTTCTAGAATTCTTTAATAATTACCTACATCATTCATTCCACACATAATTCCAAATGTTTACATCTTGTCAGTTAACTTAGCACTTGGAAGGCAGGGACCACAACATCCACTTTCCAGGGAGTTCCTTTCAGTGTCAAGCAACACAGAGTGTGGACACGCAATCAACACTTATTTTATGCACCTGGACAATCTTCCTCACTGAATCCATGACATTATAAGAACATCCCTTTTCCAGGTGTTCTGGCTCTCAAAACTCCAGGCCAGTGACTCCCCTGAGATATTGCCACCATAGGGCTGCTAAGTTGGCCTGTGATAGAGAATTGTGATTGGGTGTATTTGTATTGTGAAGGTAGACATGCTATGCAAACACTAAACCAGGAAGAGCACTCTGATGTACGAACTCCTGAATGGATGAACAACACTGCGTATAATACATTGCCTTCTAAAAACAAATATTTTAACCATCAGTACTATATTTACCAGAAAAGTCACAGACATTTTTTCAAATCTAAAGCTACATTTGCCTATAAGAATCATAACTAGAAATACAATTACTTAAAGAAACCAATCTAGCTAGACCCAGGTAATCAACTTGATGAAAAAACTAAACAAATCACCAGAAACGCAGGTTAACACACACATTCTTCCCCTCAGTATGACTTCTTATATGGCCTAATGTCAGGTCAAAAACACTTGTGATTAATGGTACTAGTTTCCTCAACTTTAGGACAGATCTGGTAATAAAGATCTAGTATTACTAGCTCTACTAGAGGCAAATCATCTAGTTTTACAAAAGAGGACAGAATTAAATAACTTTTATTAAGATAATTAAAATTTTAGTTTTCACTGTACACCTCATGAATAAACCATAATGACATACAGCATTAAAAGAGAATCGGCCAGGCGCCTGTAATCCTAGCACTCTGGGAGGCCGAGGCGGGCGGATTGTTTGAGCTCAGGAGTTCGAGACCAGCCTGAGCAAGAGCGAGACCCCGTCTCTACCAAAAATAGAAAGAAATTAATTAGAAAGCTAAAGATATATAGAAAAAATTAGCCGGGGATGGTGGTGCATGCCTGTAGTCCCAGCTACTTGGGAGGCTGAGGCAGGAGGATCGCTTGGGCCCAGGAGTCTGAGGTTGCTGTGAGCTAGGCTGACGCCATGGCATTCGCCCCAGGCAACACAGTGAGACTCTGCTTAAAAAAAAAAAAAAAAAAAATGTGTTTGAGATTTAAATCCAAAAACCACTGAGCGAAAAAGCTCAAAAGATGAAGGAGAGGGAAGATTAAAAGTCTAAAACCCATTAGATGTAAAGTGAAAAGATATTAAGAATAGATGAG